>CM038225.1:48832305-48997932 GCA_021442155.1 Cymbidium sinense | reverse complement strand
ATCTAATTCAAAAAATCAAACCCCAAATCCTTTCATATTCTTTCTTTGAATATGAAATTGTCAAAATGAATCAAAACCCATTTGACTTCAAACCACTTGCAAATGGATTTATATTTCAATCATAAGTCCATATACAATCAATCAACTCAAATCAAGTTTTGACCAAGCCATTTGACCCACTTAGGCTCACTTGACCCAAAGTGACCTAAAGTACCTTATGAGCCAAATTCTAATCCTAACCAAATTGGATTGAATCAAACTCACTATGCCTCTCATCATGATCAACAATCATCATGGGATGATCAATCAATCAAATTGGGTCAAACCAAGTCAAACCTAAGGGTTGACAAGTCAACACTCAAAATGAAACCTAACATAGCCAAAATCCACCATAGGCCAAATTGATTGAAACCATTGATCTAAGTTCATGACCTATGTTTGAACTTTGACCAAGCCAACATTTGAGCCTAACTCCAACTACTTGACCTTGACCCAAGTTGACTTTGACCTAAAAAAGTCAAAAAACTTGATCAAGCCAAATTGATTGAAACCAATGGGTCAAGTTCATTCCAAATCACTTGTTGAACTTGACCAAAGCCTCAATAACCAACTAACCTAGCCAATTCTTAGAAACCCAACTTGACCTACATGTTGAGCCAAATTCAAACTTAACCAAAATTGATTGGAAACAAAGATACCAATCCACCATATGACTAACCAAACCTAAACCTACCCTTGACCTCAAATAGGTCAAATGGGTCAAATTGGTCAACTTGACCCATTTGACCTAAATGAAGTCAACTAAACCAAATTGAATCAAACCAAAGCCAAAAACATTTCAAATGGTCATATGAACTTGACCCAACCTTGGTTTGACCCAATTTGACCAATTGGTCAACTTGACCAAGTTGACCCATTTTGACCTAAATGGGTCAACATGAGCCAAACCTATCAAATGAATTCCAAATAAATGAAACTTGGCCAAACCTATTTTCCACATACCCAACATATCCAAATGAAAAATTAGCAAATGACCATTCTACCCTAGGCCATAGAACAAATTTTGGCTAATCCATGGGTAATTTGGTCAAGCCCTCTTGATATCAACTTGATACCCTCCTAATAGGTCAAGGGACCTAATGGAGAGTGATGCACCCAACCCAATGGGTTTGGGTCAGCCCAAATGGACCCAAGGCCAAACCCAACCCCTAACTCAAATTGGCTAATTCAAAAACCTCCACTCAATTTGAAGCACATGGGAGGTTACAATCCACTCAAGCTCAAACCCACCATGTGCAAAGATCTAACCCAAAACAACCCTTCCATATGGTCAATTGGATCAAAATGGCAAAGTTTCATCCGATTTGCCATGGGGAGATATACTCCCCTAATTCAATTTGAATTCATCATCCACATTCATTGAGTTAGATCCATCGAGAGCATTCCAAAGCTTTAAGAGGGATTTGAATCTTTCTTTTTCTTCTTGAAAATAGGGAGCTCATCAATTCTCAACTTCCATACTCCACACCACAATTCCTTTGCACACCCCTGGGATCAAGTGAGTCACCCAAGCATTCTCATTCAAGTTCCCAAAGGAAGGAGGTGAATTGATCAAAGTCGCAAGGAGCAAGTGTTGGTCCATAGAGATCTACTCAACCTCAAGGCTTGAAACAAAATGGTTTTGTCTCACTAGACAAACCTACCTCATCGAATGGATCACCTTTTTTGAGGAAAACCCACTGTTAGAGGTGGTCCTTTGAAAGAAATTTTCATGGCATGTGAAATCCACCATTGGATAGTTTTAATGCTTAGATGGTGTGGGTACAATTCTTAACTGCTCAATCGAAGCTCAAATCTTCCCTGGATCATGGTCCTATTGATCGGAAGAACTAGATCTCCATCCATCCATGCATTTTGGATGGACACCAAGATATTCACATTTAAAATTTATCCTCGATTAATGGATCAAAGATCCCACCCCACGCCATTGATGTGATGTTTAAATATGGATATGTGCATAACCGCCACCATGCCGCCATGTGAGCTAAGGGGATTAGTTAGGGATTTTAATTAATTTTAATTAATCTAATCTTTCAAAAAATTCATATCTCTAATAAAAAAATTAAAAATATGATAAATTTCTGGAAAGATAATTCAACCTAAAATATTTTAAAATTAATTTCAATGATTTTGAATTATTTTTCTCTAATTTTGGTTTTAATGGAAATTTATTTTGCTAATTACTTAATTAATCCTCGATTAATCCCAAACTTATGTTTTAGGGATGACCACCTCCCCTAATTTTCTTGGGATTTATTGAAGATTAATTGGGGAATTGCAAATTAATTACCACCTCTTTATGTAATTAAGGATAATTAAGGGTGATTAGTGTTTTAATCCATTTTGATTAAGGGTTAGATCCAATAGGAGGTTTATGGAATAATTTTGGGGCATTTCCCTGCTAAGCCCCTAAACCTTTCTTTCTCTTAATCTTTAATTAAGGGTTAATTCATTAATTATCTTAATTAATAAAAATTCTAAAATTCTAACTTTATTAATCTACTTTGGGTAGATGCTTAGGTGTCAATTAAGTTAATCAAAATCAAACCCCATGTGTGAAAGGGGTGTTTTGAAATTACTTAAGCTAAACCCCTTAGCTTAATTAACCATTAATCATGAGCCAAATTGCATTAGGCCTTTTCTTTTAGGTGCATAAATTTAAATTCCTTGTGAGTTTTATGTCATCTCATTGGCTCATAATTATTGGTTATTATAAGGTGGTGTGTAAGGGTTAATTAACTTGTTAATTCATACCTTAACCTAATCAAAATCTAAAATGAATCTAATCATCTAAAATTAAACAAAATATCAAACACATGTGGGAAATGGGTTAGAACAAACTCAACTCACATTTTCAAAATTAAATCAAATCAAACAAAATCATAATAAATGAACTTTTGATTTATTTTAAACTTTATTTCATAAGATGTCTTTAGGATTTAATTAAAGTGAATGTTTACATGCTTTCATTGTTTTGAGTTCTTTCCCAACATGTTAAATATGTGTCATGTGATGCATTCATATTTTCAAATTCAAATTTAAAATGAAATTGTTTACTTTATGTCAAATTTGCATGTGTTGGCTAAAGTAGAAATATGAGTTATTATTATCACTACTAAATTCAAATTATTTTCAAAACATATAAATCAATCAAATCAAAGTAAAGTTACTTATATTTTAATTATAAGCTTGCATGTGAAGAATATAAAGGATGCTTAGTATAGTTTCTCTTTCTTTAGTATAGTTTTGAATAGATTTGGTAAGATGTATGGTTCATTTGAAAAGAACCTAACACTTGCCTAATTCCATATATTCATTCCTATGCTATCCTTAAGAAGGTTACCTATGCTTGCACATAAATTGCATAAACAAAATGAATCAACTTAATAAAATTTTTTGCATTCTTTCTTTTCCATTCATTTCTTTGTACACATGTTTGTATTTAAGGAAAGTGGTATATTAGTCTGACAACCCCAAGGTTGTGATTTAAGTAGCCCTAAGTAGGTTTTGTACCTTACCCTGGTTAACAATGTATACTCACTTATGCCTTTCTTACTTTCATGTGTGTATGTGAAAATTGATAAGAAACCCTTTTCTACTTAAGAAAATCATGCATATTAAACTTCAAATTTTCTTAAATGGATTACTTAGCATGCATCATAAAGTGTGTTAAATATTCTCATTTGTGTGTATGTATATGCTTAGATTCATTCATATGCATGTTATACATGTTGGGAAAGAAATGAAGTGATGTATATTTTGTGAATTTGATTCATTTTATTTAATCTTAAAATGCCTTTCTTTTGAATAGTTTGTTTAGAGTTCATCTAAACTTAGGATTAATTAAAAATTAATCAAACATTCACTAAACAAAACTAAAAAAAATGTGAATCTACTTTAGAAATTACTTAGTTAAGGAAAGAGAAGTTCTCTTCTTTCCTCTCTTTATAACTTAGTAATTAATTGTATGATTCAGTTGAACATAATCAAAACATGAAATAAAATCAACCCAAAATAATTAAACAACTTAAATGAAACCCTCCTCTAAGTTGAACATGTTTTTGCACTTAGAAAATTTAACTTAAAGCCATAGCTAAGCATACCACAAAACCTTCAAAGCACACATTAGCCTAAGTCACCACTTCTAGCTTTAGGTTAGTATGCATGGTTTGATGTTTCTTTTATTTTGTGATATGTTTTAGAGGATGTTAGGATGTATGCTCATAGAATGAATGGTAGGATCTTAGTCTAACCATTATTCTGGGATTGTGCTTAAGGGGCCTATCATAAATAAAAATATAAATGCTTTTGCTTGTGTTTTATACCCCAAGCATAATCCAATAGTGTGGACTTAGTCACCCATGTGTGATAAGTCCAATATACATGCTTGGGATTTGTGTGTTTATTTTAGCTAACCTTATTTTGGTGTTAGTTAGATTTCCATTTTTCCTTTCATGTAAATTTTGCAATTATTTTGGAATGATTGTTATGGGGATTGGATGATTGGTCATAAGATCCTATCTTATGCACCATGTGAAGCCTTGGAGCATCCACCTTCCAACCATCCAAAAGAAGAACCAAAGAAGAAATAAGAAAGAAGAAAAAGAAGAAGAAGAAGAAAATAAAGCTTGAAGACCCCATAACAATGAATTCCTTATAATTTAATTCATTTGTAATCTGTATGGGTAGAGCTAACCAATTTTATTTTGGTTTGTGCGTGGTCCCCACCAGCCTTTATTCTTATTTTTGCTTTATTTTTATAAATTGATTGATAATTTGATTTGTTTAGCTTTTGCATTAAGTGGCATCTTCCTAATTTCTCTTCCTTGTTTTATGTATGGCCTGA
The DNA here is from genome assembly GCA_021442155.1 of Cymbidium sinense. NCBI lineage: Eukaryota > Viridiplantae > Streptophyta > Magnoliopsida > Asparagales > Orchidaceae > Cymbidium > Cymbidium sinense. The sequence continues at coordinate 48,993,026 of CM038225.1, read as the reverse complement.
TGTGGATTAGGCTCTTAGGAAAAAATAAATCTTTACCCAACTTAACAACTCAAAATAAAAATAAAGAACTCATAACCTCACCTAATAAAATCAATATAAAAGAATTAGCAACCCCTTAGCTGGATCAGCTTTTCTTTGATAATATCATGTACAACAGCATCTTATTTCACTCTTGATTGGAGGGCTTCCACCTTTGCCAGAGAAACTTAGCTTGACCTTTGAGAGCCATGGTGGAAACACCTCCTCCCTTCATTTTGGCCAATATCTATTTCTCATGCATTATCATATGAATTATTAAGAAAATAATTGTCCAAAAATAAAATAAAATGAAATTTGAATTGCATTAGATTTAGGTCATTTGAAGCATGTCCCTTACATGATCTAGTCTAGGGAGTGAGTTTAAGGACTTAGTCTCTTTCTAAATAAATAATCCTAGCTATCTTGCATAAAGCATAGACTTGCCTACATGTATTTAAAATTGTAGGAGCCACCCCTGTTGTAAGTCCAAGTGGTTTGTCCTCTCTTGGAGGCAAACCAAATACCCATTTTCACCTTAGATTTAGGTTGTGCTTTCACCCTCACCTAAAGCTCCTCTAGATTTAGGTTCTAAGGTTGCTTTCTCCCTTTGTGGGCCATAAGCATAATTCCTCACCTCTTAGGCATTTCCTTAATCTTGTGTTAAGGAATCATAAGTCCTAAATTCTAATGAAAAATTCAACTCAAACAAATTAAATCAATTTCAAAATGTAAAGCCCAATCATAGATAGTTTGAGATGCTCGCATTTTTTAGCATCCTACTTATCTTTCATTCGATAATAACCTCTTTGATCAATCCCATTTGATCTTCAAAAATAAACCAATATTGATAGTCCTTTCCTATTGAAATCTTTAGAATGATCATTTACCTTAATCGAGAGTTTTCCTAAGGAATCCCCCGGATGTAATTAACTATGGGGGGCTTCCCCTGTAGGGAACTTAATGAACCCTAAAATAAACCCCGCTTTACTTTTTCATGTAGGGAAGAATCTTACATAAGACCCATCATCCTTGGAGTCCTTATTGGTGATTAGGTCCATTAAAGGGTGACTTCTATCTTCAAGATATACATTCCTATGTCATACATCATAATAAGTACTCTGGATAAGTACATCTATAAGGAATTTCTATATCTCTTTCATGAATTTTTTTCTCCACCCTTTTGATTGAATCTGATGATAATTAATTTTTTCCACCAATGATTTTTTACACTCCTGGGATGGTTCCTCTCTCCATCTTTGGTAAATGAATTGTCTATCTAGTAAGAGTGGGTTTGTACTTGGTATGAAAACTATCCTTCTTTTCATTGGCACTTAGCTTATTTCATTCTTAAGTTGAGTTAGCCAACATCTTTAGGTTTTAGGACCATTCCTTGTTGGTCTTAAAACCCCATTGGTAAAAAAAGATCTAAATAAAAGAAAACATTTAAAGACTCCTCCTTATCATCTTGATAAAGAAAGGTTCATTCTAAAATAATAAAGACAAAAATTTTTATAAATTCCTAAGCATTTTCAAAATGCATAATAAAATATTTTCCATTTATCACCTCATTTAACAATTCTCATAATTATTTACATGTAATTTTCAAAATAAAACTAAAATTTTCAAAAGCACAAATGAACATCTTCTCAATTCACTTTGATGAAGATTTCATTTCAAAATAAAATGAACAATCATTTTCCAAAATTATCAATTTTCAACACAATATGAACCTCTCCTAATTGAATGGAAGTTTCATTTTCAAACAAAATTAAATTTTCCAAAAGCACAAATGAACATCTTCTTCAATTCATTTTTGATGAAGATTTCATTTTCAAAATAAAATGAACAATCATCTAAAAAAAAATCAAAATAAATTTTCAAAAGCAATAATGAACCTTTCCATTCAATACACTCACACTTATTGAATGGAAGTTTCATTTCAACAAAAAAATTTTTCAAAATCACATATGAACATCTTCATTTAATATACTTTTATTAATGAAGATTTCATTCAAAATAAAAAAAATCATTTGGAAATCCCACTTAAACATATTCATATCATTATTGAATTCCTCTTTCAAAAGCAACAATCACACACAAAAAAAAAATTTTAAATTTAAAAAAAAAGATTGATCTCCATTACATACCCAAATTTGAATGGAAGTCCCTTTAAAAATCAAACTTAACAATCATTTTCAAAATTTTCAAACATATTTGAACTTCATTTATATAATCATAAGTGAAGTCTCCAAAAATCAAAATTTTCAAACACATTAAACTCATTTATACAAATTTGCTAGTGAAGTCTCCAAAAAAATCAAAAAAATTTTCAAACACATTTGGAACTTCATTTAGCATACTCAAATTTGTATGAAGTTCCAAATCAAAATAAAAAATTTTAAACATCAAACTTCATTTACATACCCAAATTTGTAAGTCTCCAAATTTAAAAAAAAAAAATTTTCAAACACATTTTGGAACTTCATTTAGCATACTCAAAGTGAAGTCTCCAAAAATCAAAAAAAAATTTTAAAATACATTTGGAACTTAACATACCCAAATTTGCTAAGTCTCCAAAATCAAAAAATTTTCAAAACATATTTGGAACTTCATTTAGCATACTCAAATTTGCTAAGTGAAGTCTCCAAATCAAAATTCAAACACATTTGGAACTTCATTTAGCATCCAAATTTGCTAAGTGAAGTCTCCAAATTCAAAAAAAAAATTAAAACACATTTGAACTTCATTTACATACCAAATTTGCTAAGTGAAGTCTCCAAATCAAAATCAAAATTTTCAAATAACATTTGAACTTCATTTAACATACCAAATTTTAAAGTGAAGTCTCCAAATCAAAAAAACACATTTGGAACTTCATTTAGCATACCCAAATTTCTAGTGAAGTCTCCAAATCAAAATAAAAAAAATTTTCAATTTGAACTTCATTTAGCATACTCAAATTTGCTAAGTGAAGTTTCCAAATCAAAACAAAATTTTTGCCTTGAACTTCTTAGCATACCAAATTTGCTAAAGAGAAGTTTCCATTTTCAAAACCAAACACAAAATTTTGAACAAATTTTATTTCATTTAGCATACTCAAATTTGATTGAAATTTCCATTTCACAAAACTAAGTGGGACTTCATCCTTAGATACCATATTTAAAGTAATAAATCAAATCAAACACATTAGGATTTCCTTTAGCATACCCAAATTTGCTAAGGATCCTACTTTTCAAAAATCAAAACATCAAAAAATGAAACACTTAGGATTTTCTTAGCATACTAAATTTGCTAAGAATCCTATTTTCAAAAAATCAAACAAAACACACTTGGTTCTTCACTTAGCATACCTAAATTTGCTAAGTGAGAATTCCAAATTTTCAAAATCAAACAACAAATTCACAAAAAAAACAATTTTTCAAACACTTCACTTAGCATACCTAAATTTTAAGTAAATTCCAAAATCAATCAAACAAAACAAAATCAATTGACCCTTACTTTAACATACCCAAATTTGTTAAAGGAAAGGGTCCTCAAATCAAAATCAAAAATTCAAACAAACATGAACCTATGGAAGCATCCTTCAAAATATTTGAATCCATATTTCAACATACCCAAATTTGTTGAAGTTGGATTCATATTCAAAATTCCTCTTTCAATCAATCTCAAATCCATTTGAACCCCACTTAACACTTCCAAGTTGTTGGATGTGGGTTCAAATTTTCAAATTCAAATTCAAAAATCTAAAGAGATGATACAAACTCATTTCTCATTCTACATGCAAAGGCAGCTCAGTTCGTCTTATCTGTTTAAAATGCATTCTAAGTTCATTTTCACCTTCCCCATGGTATGGATTTGGCTGCCAATCCCTCATCCAACCCACCATACATTTGATCACTTTGTAGGGGATTTGAGGGAGCGAGATTATGTGAGGGCACTCCCTCACTACAGTAATAGACCACGTGAGAAGTCATCAATTGACTCCCACCGATTCTCATCTCCTGAAGACAAAGCGCACCCATGCTCGCTTTAGTAGTAGAGCATGCAGTCACCAGAAGCTGTGGTTTCTCATGGCCTCAAGTGGGGCTAGCTCTCATCATGTTCCAAGGTGGCTCCCTGTCTCGGATTGCCTCCCTACTTTGAGTATGGTCATCTCACTCCTCCCATCCTACCTAGAATAAGAATAATAATTGCATGATCACACGATGGGAGATAGAGAAGCACCCGCCATTGATGAGTTCCCATTTTACTTCACCACCGGTTACAAAATTTCCATCCTCTCTCATAGAGAGGATGTTAGGGATTCATCACCTCCTCCTGGTGCATCATCACCAACAGCTATGAGAGAGTCGCAGCTCACCAATCTTGCCGTAGTGGCTTATGGATGTTTAGACTCGGTGAATTGATCAGATCCATCATCCCCATAGTGGAAATCATCCATGAGAGGGAGATACAGCCCACACATTACAAGTGGAGAGTGGAGGTTCACCACGGCACAGCTTTGCACTTATTGATTTTCCTACAAGCGCTAATCTATCATAGTATCCTGGGTAGTTCCATGTAGAGTAAGACCCCACCCACATCTGCGCCATCCAGTTACATCATCTCCATTTCCAAAGGCCATATCCGGGAGAAGCACCTGCTGGTGATCTCATGGCGAGGATCCTACCTCTACACCCATTATGGTAGGTCAAGCTCTCTCCCACCTTCTACCCCTGTGGTGCGAGGAGTGTGACCCCAAGCATCATGGTCATCCCTTCACCAACTCCACAGAATGGAGATGGTGACAGATTTTAGTTATGATAGTCAACTGATAGTGGAACATCCTAGGATCTCCCATAGCTAGTGGAAGTCAAGAGTGTCATTCATCTAGTGAGTACATCACAGGATTGACTCTCAAGAGGTCATGCTCATTACATGATAGTGATCACACCATCAAGAAATTTGTAAAATTTATGAGATCATTCTTTAGATGAGATAGCTCATTATTTCAAAAGAAGGAGATTTTGGGTATGATGGTTGATGAAGAGAAGTCAACGATCCCAATGAAGATGACTTGTTGGGAGACTCAACCGAGTCATGGTTGATACTAAGGATCTCTTCTGTGGGAATAACAAGCCATGGAAGGTGATGAGTTGAGAAGACAGACAATCACCAACACCTCGACATCGATGAGATGAGATAGATGATGGCACAACATTAGAGACTTTTAGCAGTAATTTCAAAGTAAATAAGCCCCTAGTTCATCCTATTATCTACCAAAAGTTAGTGCATGTCTTGGACCCAGTCAAGACTTACCTCCCATTGAGCAAGGTAGCACTAGCATATATAGAAGGTAGTGGAAAGTACCTCCATATAAAAAAAAAAAAGACATAAAATCCATGGTTGAGTAAAGAAGTGAAGGAAGCTTGGCTCAAGCCGGAGGATCATCGCCCAAAGGGTAGACCTACGGAGGAATTTGATGCTATCCAATATCCCAAGGGTTTCATGCCCACCTTCCTTCAAAAGCTTTGATGGTAGTGGAAACCCAAGGCACATATAGCATACTCAGGGCCGTTATTGCAACATGTGGCAAGATGCTTTGCTTTTTCTACCTCTTAGTAGCCTAGGGTATTTGATTGGTTTGAATCGCAAATGAATATTTGTTTGAGTGAGCAACTCTTCATCAAGAGGTTTGTTGAGCTCAATAAAGGGTTATTAGTGATCTCATAGCACAACAACACACCCAAGTGAGTCCCTTGTATTGATTATATTCATGGCATAACCCGAGTATGAAGTGAAACCATAACAAAAGCATGCCATTGAGATTCTTTGAAGAATATCCATGGCCTCACCTTCATGCTTAAGGGCTTCACTATCAATTTTGAAGCTAATCAACAACTACAAGGAGAGGCCAAATTTGCCTTTCAAGATCAATTGCTAAAGCAGCCATAAAAGGTCTATGAGAAGAAGTTAGAGAAGTGATGGTAGAAGGGAAGCAGCCTAGAGATCCCTGAGAGACCATGACCTCAGAACCTCCACCTTTGCCACCACTGAGGCCTACCAACCTCCACAATAGCCTCCATCCAAACACCATCGCCTCACCACACCGCCATACCAAGAGATGCATATCCCACCAAGTGTAGCTATGGTCCACCTACTCTTTAGATAAGTTAAACAAACCTTATTCTTTAAGAGGGAGGTAATTCTTTAAGAATCTCTTAAAGAAACCTTGATTTTAGCTAGGGAGACCTGAGGAAGTAGCAAAAGTCATGATCCAAACTTTTTTACCACCAATCTTAGCCACATTTTGGAGGATTGCTTCACATTCAAGGATTGAACAACTTCAAGATAAGATAGTTATCCCAAAGGAATACCTGGAACAACCTTCCAGTTCCATTAGGGTAATCCTTGGGGATACATGTGATCCTACCAAAACTAAAGAAGGTTGGGATATTTCTTTATCCAAAACCTCTAAGAAGATCATCCAGAAGATCAAGAAGCTTTCCTAGGTGCAGTCACCTCAAACCTCAACATCAAGGAAGGTTTGCAAGTGCCAACTCTAGGTGGGGAGCTCAAGAAGAGTAGAAACAAGATGTGTCGGATAGCCCTTAGCAAACCATCGACCAGTCCACCTCCCCTTCATGTAGCTTCCACAAGTGACTTCTTCCATCATCTAGCTCTTCTTCTTCTAGAACTCTTGTATCATAGATAAGGGCATCAAATCCCTTACCCACTCACTTTACTTGATTTCTACTACCTAAAAAAATTCCAAGAAATTGAAGAATAAAGCTTTTGAATTACATATGTGTCACTTGTGATGGGTTATCTTCTATTCCTAATGATAACTCTTCAAGTCAAATAACTATAATAATTGATCTTCCTCTTTCCGATTGAGTTGACTTTCCAATACTAAGGGTTCACCTCTTGAGATAGACTTGGAATCATCATTCGAGGTCCCATTGGAGAAGTTGTGAGTGAGCTGTGTGTAGAACCTTCCATTACCCTACACAAGAGATCAAAGTCAACCTCATAGTGGCAAGGTTCTACCTCCTAGGGTGACCTCAAGATGAGGGAAATAAGTCATTGGTATAAGATCAAGAAGCCCTTCCATATGCTCCACCCTTGGATATGCTTGTGGAGACATCCCAAGGTGGACTACAATGTCCTATCTCATCTAACAAATTTGCCATCAAAGCTAAACATATACGATGCCCTTGTCTTATCCAAAGAGATGAGGGAGTCACTAATCAAGGCTTTCCTTGATCATGAAATATGCTTAGCTCAGTTGACCGCTATAGGTGAGGAGGCATATTATACAAAAAAGAAGCTCGGGATCACCTTCGATGAAGACCTTCTTGGGGACTTGGCACAACCGCTCTACATCATAGACAATATGGTAGTTCGCTAAGTTCATGATCAGAATGGTGAACATTATGAGTCTAAAGACTTGCCTATTTGAGGATTGACATCTACACTGGAGATCGATGATGTTGAGAATTCAATGAACAAGGTGAGCTGCTTAGTTCTATAGTTTTGGAGATAGACGGAAGATCAAGCCAAGTTCTACATCATTGATTCTAATACTTCATTCACTTCTTTTTTCGATAGTCCTTGGATACATAAGAACAAGATCATTCCATCCTCTAGCCATCAGTGCATCAAGTTCAGAATGGATGGGATTGAATACTAAGTCAATGGAGATGAAAAGCCATTTTTAGTTAGAGAGGTTGAGATTTATGAGGATGACCTACTATCTTCTCAAAACACCCTTTCGTGAACTTGGACAAATTCAAAAGCAAAAGAAAAAAGAAAATCAAGAAAAAAAGACAAAAGAAAAGAAAAATAAAATGAAAATACAAGTCCAACAAGAAAGGAAATTGAAGAAGAAATAGACCACATCACATTCCACCCGCCCATTCCATCATATGGACATGGGATGGCTCAACCTCCACCGTGTAGAGTAGAGGTAAAACAGAGGAGTTCAGTGGAAGACCTAGTTGGCCATCCAAAGAGGTCATGTTCCATAGAGTACCCTACTATTCACATAGACTTGAATCTCGAGATGAGTCTAATGTGATTAGTATACCACCAACCCCTGGTGGTTCCATTGGAGGTGACTTTTGATTTAGACAATGATGAAGACTAGGCCTCCAAACAAAGCAAAGTATTCAAATCTAGTTTATGTAAAACTATTAGGCGCTGAACCTAGCTCTTACCTCACTTACATCTCAAGTTGAAGGTTTGGTAGTTAAGGAAGTCCCTAAGTCTTCCTGACATGAGAAGAGTTCTTTTTGGGATCATCATCCTCAAGTCCAAGTTGATGTAGAACTTGAGGAGGATACTTTAAAGAATTAATGGAATTATTTGACTTTTACTCACCTTGTGTTCATAATCTTATACAGAAAGGTTTAGTTCCTCATACATGGTCCAGGCACAGGTCAGAGTACTTTGAGAATGTTATGGAATAATAAAGGTAGGGAACCATAATCAAGAGTAGGATTAGGATTCAGAGGTCCATCATCAATGATGATGATTACTACTACCAATCATTTGGTCGATAGGTTCTTCTCACACAACACCAACTCTTATGAGAATGTGTTATAAATCTAGATGATCTCTCCAAATCAAAGATGCACCTCCATAATTTGAAGAGGAGATTCATTCAACAATACAAGCTTAAAGAAATCAACCGGATAGAAGAAAATCCATGCCCTAGTTCAGAATGAAGAAGAAACAATGACTTAGTTACATTATTGAGTTTAAAGACTACTTCAGAGTTATGAAGAAATGCCTGATTATCTCCATAAGGAATAAACTCTAACACTCCTATTTAGCAAGCAAGCTCCTGCATGCAATTAGAAATTGAACAACAAGTCATTTTGAAGTCAAGAACCGATCGATGGGTTTCATCGTGGAAGAAAAAAAATATCCTACTGCTAGTGCGCCCCAAAGAAGAAGAAGAATGGCCAAATTTGCATATGCAATTTTAGGGACTTAAATACATGTCCTAAGGATGAGTTTCCTTCCTATACTAGAATTAAACATCCTCATCTCATGCAATGCTTTTCATGGATAATCTCAATAACCAAATCAAGATGTCTCCTGAAGATGAAACAAACACCGCTTTCATAAGGTGAACTTGATCTCGATGAATCCAAATATCTCATGACCAACTCTATCCGGACATGTTGCATCCATGATACTCACAAGTTATCACATTAATCCGTGGTGGTAAAAGGATGTGCACTAGTAATTTCTTAAGAAAGACACCCACTTCCTATCATTCTTGAGATGATATGAACAAATCATGAACTTAGAGGCGAACCATCGAGAGATGTATTTTGATGGTGATGCTTTTTCTTAAAGGTGAAGCACCATCATTCTAAGAAGGAATAGTTCTTCTAACTCCAAATCATGATGTTATGAGATTCTCATACTATCTTTCCAACCCCTACACCAATAATGAAGCCTAGTATGCGGCTTTGATTACGGTCTAGAGTTAATCATCATTATCAGTGTCAAAATCATCAATATCTTTGGGGATTCTCAGTTGATTATCAACCAGATCGCCAGGTCATACAAGGTCCTCAAACCCAAGCTTCATCATTACTATGAGTATACCATGAAGCTGTTCGCCCAAATTCCTAAAGTTATGATCTTCAAGGTTCCCCTAGAAGATGCTGGCCAACCCAAAGAATTGATAGAAGATGAGTCCATTCAATAAGGGTCCAAAATAGACAAGTATTTTTCCCTTACTGTTGAACTCATCGAGAGACTTTCTTGAAGGGGAGGTTATCTTTGCCAAAGGATGAGATGATTGAGGCAACCGCTCATAGATTATATGAACATCAAACTACCTCAAGAGAATCACAAGCCCATCGAAATAGAGCTCTCTTTCACGCTCTTGATGGAACACTCACCAATCCTTTGACCAAATGTGGTTACATTATTTAGACAAACTTGCATTATAACCGGGTACATCTGCAGAGCTCATCAATCTAGTCTAAAGATGAATATGAAGATTAAGAGATTATAATAATATTGGACTTCGATGACCACAGACTGCATGGATGTAGCTAGAAGATGCCATTTGTCGTACATGTGGTCCTCCACCACCAACATTCTACCCCTCATTCATTTATTTAAGTGTTGGGGTACCGACATTATGCCCGATCATCCTTCTTCAAGGATGTCGGTCATTCTACCACCGACTACTTTTTTAGCAAGCCATCCCCTAGAGGTCATAGCTCACATGTGCTTCAATTTTTTTTAGAACCAATTATAGGTTCGTGGTGCCTCGAAATTATAATGAGTATTCAAAGCACAAAGATTCAAAGAGATGAAAGATAGATGAGATACTCACCATCTATTACCCTGTGAGCAAATGCTTAGATCATTCAACAAGACTCATCTAGATATTGTGATGATAACAAACGACAGTGACATGAGCAATTTTGAGCCTTATGCCTACCGCCACCAATACTACTCAATCACACCCCATTTTCTAGTAAATGAGTTTCAAGCTATTCTACCTTAAGTTCACTCCCATCACCAAAGATAACATTGGGTAACAAGATTTAATAGAATGCAAAGAAAGAAGAGCTCAAAGGTTTGAGGAGGTAGAAGCCAAAACCTCGAAGTTATACAAAGCCAAAATGATTCAAGATCACAATAATCTAGTCTACCTAGTCTTTTCAAGGGAGAATTTAGTCAAGAAGAATAATTTTGCCAAAAAGATGGGAGTAAGTTTGAACCCACTCAAGGCCCCTATTCATAGAAGGCCTATCAAGGAGGATCTTATCGCCTTATTGATTAAGGGGAACACTTTTCCAATCATCAAAAAAAATATTACCCATGAAATAAACCATGTTTGAAAATATTAATAAAAGAAAAAAAACTGATTCCATTCATCAATCTTCTATTCTTTGAAGTGTTGTTTGCTTGTGGAATGTTTAGGTGTCCATATATCCTCTTCTACATAGAACAACCTCCCATAATAATAGGTGTGAGAGAACCCAAGAGGCATCATCACAACTAAGTTAGTGTAAGAGAACAAGGCATCCTTTCTAGAAAACTAGTTTCCATCAATCATTTCATCGAACTCCCAGATTTTTGGATAGTGTGAGAACAAGAGATCCCATTCCTTTTAACACTTGCACAAAATAAATACAAAATCTTGTCTCGAACTCTTTGATGTAAATTTGGTCCCATTAGTTTCTTGTGGACATGCTACCTAAGAGAATGTCATCCCGTGAACATTTTGGAAGATGTGAGTCCACACTATCTTCTAACTGATCATTGCAAATCAATGAGCTGTTATAAATTTACTCCATAATAAGCTACATCATGTTGACTTCGCTTAAGAAGATGTGAGTCCCCATGTTTTCTTCTTGAACTAGCCACCATACACAACTGGTTGAGTATATTTGATTTAGAAGTACCAGGCTTCTTCCTTGACTATGTTTGATATAAGTCCCCAGGCATTCACTCAATAGTCATCATAGGTCTGAAATATCAAATACTATCCTATTAGTTTCTCATGGAGGATAGTCCCAGATCCTCTGATTGTTGAAACCCAGGGCACCTTATTGTGATAGATGACTCACCCTGAGTACACCACTCTTGGAATGTGAGTCCCCATTTTCTCTCCTGAGTACACTACCTATTGGATATAAGACCAATGTCATTTTCTCGGTGTTGGATTAAGCCCTACCCCATTCACTTTTTGGATGTCCGACCCCATTTATACTGTACTGTTACTTTGATTGATAGTCCCCTTTCCTAAGCCACCCTGGTTGAGAATCTTGCTTGATATGCAATTCTCCCTTAGTTCTCAGATATCCCAGTCGATAGCTCCTTCTTAGTTTGATCACAAACTGGTCCATGTTAAAATAAACTAAAATAAATAAACAAATTCACTTGTGGATTAGAATTCCCCAAAGTTCCCAGGCATCCATCTTAAGCAACAAAACTCCATATGAATTGCTGACTACATCAGATAAATCTCCGGGTTAATTCTCACTGAGTCTTAGTCGATTCAATATTTTCCACAAGAAGGTTACCCAGTCATTCTATTTTGAAGATATAAGACATGACATTCTAGCATGTCACAACCCATGGTCGGGTTTGTAGTAACCAAATCACCCGTGATCTTTCTAGTGGAAGATGAGTCCGAGCTTTCTGATCATTGCAAACCAAAGGCACTCCTTGGTTTATCAGAAAGCTACTCCCTTTGAGAATCTGAAGGTCTAGATAAATGATCCTTCAATCTCCATCCATAATCCATCATAAATGAAATTCATCTTCTAGATGATTTAAGTCTCAAAATCCCCAATAGTCACCTAGTGATTTGAGTTGCCCAAAGCAACCGATCACCCCTTTCTTGTTGAAGATGTGAGTCATATACTTTCTTCTTAAACTTGAATTATTATAAATAAAAGGCACCTTATAAAGTCACCTTGTGGTTAGTAGACTACTCCCTGATTGATAACTGAGTTAGTCTATGCTCCATGGTCCCTACTCTTGATCCATCACAAACCAATAAGATTCATCATAAAAATAAAACAAATTTAAAATGAAATTAACTTGACTATCTGAGTTGATTTAAGTCCCCAATTCACTCAATGGGCCTCTAGTCGTTTGATTTGCTTGCAACCATCACCCAAGTGGTCTAGTGAAGATGTGAGTCCCCGAAGCTTTCTTCCTTAATTGATCATTAAACCAAAAGGCATTCCTTTGGTGGATAGTCCTACCTTGTGAAGGTAGACTACTCCTTTGAATTGGTAAGTAGCTCATGGCCTTATTCAATGCATCCATCACAAACCAATAATCCATCATAATCAAAAATCTAAAAAATGAAATCTTGACTATCTTTGAGTGATCTAAGTCCCCGCTATATTCACTCAATTTTGGTTCAATTCCATTTGTCTTGCTATCCCCGATTCCCTACTTTGGAGGATGTGTACCATGCTTTCTTCCTATACTTTGTTCTGTGGTTCTTCCTAGACAATTATTATATACCAAAATGGTTGGTTAGTCCTACTATGTTAGTAGACTACCCCTTTGATTGGTAAAACTGAGTTAGTCTAGCCTGGCCTACCAAGCATCCATCACAACCAACAAGGTCCATCTCAAAATCTAAAATTTTTGAAACAAATAAATACAAAGAAATAAACAAACAAAATAATCAACCTAAATTAATCTTCGCTTCTCTTGAGATGCAAATCTATCTAGTCCCCCCAAATGATCTAGAATTCTAATCCCTTGGATTTCACAACCTCCCTTGTCTACTTGAACTCTTTTAGTAGAGTTCAATTCTATCCCCTCAGAGTCTAAACAAACAAAAAAAAAACAATTAAATAAATAAAAAATGAAAACAAATCAACTCTTTTCAGTGAAACTCAAATCAAACCTCTCATCCCTTGTGGATGACTTGAACTGCTTCCCTAAGGTTCACACTCTATCCCTTAGTGGATTCTCCCTCTCTCTATGTCTTGGACATAAGTAGAGTCACATACCTTGATTCTTTTTCCTCCTTGGGTTATAGATTGTTTTGCTAATGCTTGTGATTTTTCTGTGTTGATCATTTCGTCAACACCATACATGTTCTTCTGTCACACACCACACCTATTGCCTTTGTTGACCTATTTTAGAATGAGCTCCAACACCTCCATCTTAAACATAAGATTCCTCTCTTAGACTTTAAGAGATCCTTATAGTGATTTAAAGTTAGTGGACACTCAACCTATCCCTAGAGACTTAGGGTTAGCGTAGGAATAGTCATGCCTGGGGTGTTATTTGCCCACCCTTAAACTCCTCACTCTCCTTCTTTCAAGTCAAACTCAAATCAATTCTATTTGATTTTCTCCAAACTCAAATCAACTCCATAATTGAAATCCATGATTGAAATCTATGATTGAAACCCATGATCAAAATCCATCAAAATTCCTAAGTCTAAATTTTCTAAGTCCTTAATCTGGACTTAGCCAAAATCATGATCAAAACCAAATCAAATATTGAGATTTTATCATAATTCATTTATATTCTCATTTATATTCACATATATAAATAAAAATATAAATTCAAACCAAACTAAACTCCAAATTCAATTCATGAAATTTCCTAAGTCCTTTAATTCCCTTTAATGGATTTTAACCCAAATCATGATAAACCTATTCAAACTCATGGGATTTTCTCAAAATTTATTTATTCTCATTTATATTCATATATAAATGAAATATAAATATAAATCAATCAAATCAAATCCAAAAATTAAATTCAATTAAAATTTCCTTAAATCCTTTAAATTCCTTTAATGGATTTAACCCAAATCATGATCAAACCTATTCAAACTCATGGGATTTTCTCAAACTCATTTATATTCTCATATATAAATGAAATATAAATATAAATCAATCAAATTCAAAATTAAATTCCTTAAAATTTTCCTTAAGTCCTTTAAATTCTCTTTTAATGGATTTAACCTAAATCATGATTAAACCACTTCAAATCATTGAAATTTTCTCATGATCTATTTATATTCACATATATAAATGAAATATAAATTCAAATAATTAAAACCAATTCCAAAAATCAAACTCATACCCACTCGGAATCCAATCTAAGCCTTTCAAGTCAAAACCTTGAACTTAGTCAAGTCTATTTCAAATCAAGCCAAACCCTTGATTTTCTCTCATGATTCAATCAAACCTACAATCATGAGCCCATATATAAATCTAAACCTCAATAAAACAATCAAAACCTAAGTAAAAAATCAAACCCAAAATCCCTTCATATTCTTCCTTTGAATATGAAATTGTCAAATGGATCAAAACCCATTTGACTTCAAACCACTTGTAAATGGATTTATATTTCAATCATAAGTCCATATACAAGTTTAATCAACTTCAAATCATGCTTTGACCAAGCCATTTGACCCACTTAGGCTCACTTGACCTAAAGTACCCTTATGAGCCAAATTATAATCCTAACCAAATTGGATTGAACTAAACTCATCTATGCCTCTCATCATGATCAACAATCATCATGAGATGATCAATCAACCAAATTAGGTCAAACCAAGTCAAACCTAAGGGTTGACCAAGTCAACACTTAACCCAAAATGAAAACTAACATATAAATCACCATAGGCCAAATTGATTAAAAACCATTGATCTAAGTTCACTCATGACCTATGTTTGAACCAACATTTGAGCCTAACCTAACCTAATTACTTGACCAACATTTTGACCTAAAAGTCAAAATGTGTCAAAACTTGATCTAAGCCAAATTGACTCAAACCATTAGGTCAAGTTCACTCCAAATAACTTGTTGAACTTGACCAAACCCTCAATTGGCAACTAGACCCAACCTAGCCCAATTGACCTTAGACCCAACATGACCTGAAGGGGTCATGTTGAGCCAAAATTGAACTTAACCAAAATTGATTGGAAACGAAGATACAAATCCACTTCATATGACTAACCTAACCTAAACCTACCCTTGACCTACCTCAAATAGGTCAAATGGGTCAAATAGGTCAACTTGACCCATTTGACCTAAATGAAGTCATATGAGCCAAATTCAAAACCATACCAAATTGAATCAAACCAAAGCCACCAAAACATTTCAAATGGTCATATGAACTTGACTTTTTGACCCAATTTGACAATTGATCTTTTGAAGTTGACCCATTTTGACCTAAATGGGTCAACGTGAGCCAAACCCTATCAAATGAATTCCAAATCTCATGAAACTTGGTCAAACCTAGTTTCTCCACATACCCAACATACTCAAAGTGAAAAATCAACAAAATAACTATTCTACCCATAGTCCATAGAACAAATTTTTGCTTAATCCATGGGTAATTGGTCACACCCTCTTCACATTCACTTGAGGCTTTCCTCAAAGCTCAAGGGGACCTAGTGAAGAGTGGTGCACCCAACATAATGGGTTTGGGTCAGCCCAATTGATCCCTAGACCAAACCTGACCCCATGGGCCAAAACTCAAAACTCCTCTCCCACTCAAATTCAAGCACATGAGAGGTTGGCAATCCACTCATTAACTAAAATCGACCATGTGCACACTCAAAATAACCAAAATAAACTCCCCAATATGATCAACTGGATCAAAATGACACAATGACTTGTGATCATCTGATCCTTCAAAGGGGAGATATACTCCCCCTAAACAAACTAAAATTCATCATTCATCAATTCAATTGAGTAAGGGAGTGTTAGGAGCCATCATAGAGTGATCCCTAGCCTCTTAGAGCTCTTGCTGTTTCCCCATTTCTCAATTTTGAATAGTGGAAATAGGGGAGCTCAATCCATTCTTGAACTTCTTCTTCACTCAATTTCCATCCAATTTCTCTTGCATACTTCATCAAGAGCTAAGTTGAGTGCACCCAAGCTTCCTTTGGAGTCCACACAGCAAGGAAGAGCTAAATTCAATCAAGGCCGCAAGATAGCTAAGGAGGAGTTGGTCCATACATCAATCCACTCAACCTCAAGTGTTCATACTCTCAACACAGCTTTGTCTCAACCGACGCTCTCCAAGGCAATCGACCATCATGATCACCTCCAATGAGGTATGGATTTTGACCATTAAACTCAATGTGGTGGAGCTTTGTGAAAGAAATTTTAATCCCATGCATTTTTTATCATTGGATTTGATGCTCTTTTAGCTTTAGATGGTGTGGGTTGAATTTGGTTTGAATCTGAAGCTATCGAGCTTGGATCTTCCCTTGATCATGGATGGTCTTTGATCAAGGGAAGATCTTAGCATCCATCCCATTTTGGATGGATGACCAAGATAATTCCCATTTTAGATTTTCATTTTAAAATGGAGATCTCAGCCATTCATTTTGATTGATGAGATCAAATCAAAGGAGCCGACCGCCATTTTGGATTATTTAAGTAAGCTCACCTATGTGTGTAAAGCCGACACACCACCATGCATCGTATGAGCTAGGATTACTTAAATTATTTTATTAATTAATAGGATCTTCTAAAATTCATAACTCCTCAAGAAAATATATGAAATAAATTTATAAAAGATAATTCAACCTAGAATATTTTAAAATTAATTTCAATGAGTTTTGAATTATAATTTTCTCTGAATTTGGATTTTGTTGGAAAATTCATTTTGCTAATTACTTTTTAATTAAGCCTCTCATTAATCCTAAACTTCTTGGGTATGATTTAAGGGATGTCTGCCTTCCCTAATTTCTTGGGATTTATTGAAGGCTTGATTAGAATTGCATATGATTTTAATTACTCCCCATAATTAAGGATAATTAGGGTTGATTAGTGATTTTAATCCATGATTAGGGTTGATTAAGGTCATCCAGTAAGTAGAGGTTTATGAATATTTTGGGGCATTTCTCCTAAGCTATTCCCTAAACCCCTTTCTCTCCTTAATCCTCTTAATTAAGGGTTAATCCATTAATTATCCCATTTATTAATTTCAAAAAAAATTCTAAAAACTTTTAGAACTTAATTAATCTACTTTGGGTAGATGCTTAGGTGTTTAATAGCCTAAGTTCAATTAAGGAAATCAAAACCCAATTCATATGTATGAAAGGGTGTTTTGAAATTACTTAAGCTAAACCCTTAGCTTAATTAACTTTAATGAGCCAAATTGCATTAGGCTTTTTTCTTATTAGGTGCATTGCAAATTTAAATTCCTTGTGAGTTTTATGTCATCTCATTGGCTCATAATTATGGTTAATTATTCTAGGTGATGTGTGGTTAATTAAGTTACTTAATTCATACCTTAACCTAATATATGCATAAAAAATGAATCTAATCATCTAAAAATTAAATAAAATATCAAACACATGTGAGAATGGGTTAGAATAGCAAACTCATCTCACCTTTCAAAATTAAATCAAACTTCAAACTAAACAAAAATCATAATGAATTCACTGATTTATTTTAAACTTTCTTATTCCATAAGAATGTCTTTAGGATTTAATTAAAGTGAGTTTGTTTACATGCTTTCATTACTTTGAATTTCCCCAACATGTTAAATTTGTATGTCATGTGATTTCATGCATTCATATTTTTTCAAATTCAATTTAAATGAAATTGTTTACTTTATGTCAAATTTGCATGTGTTGGCTAAAGTAGAAATATGAGTGGCTATTATCACTACTAAACTCAAATTATTTTCAAAACATATAAATCAAATATAAAACTGAAAGTATGCCACTTATACTTTAATTATAAGCTTGCATGTGAAAGATTATAAAGGTATGCTTGTTTCCTTCTCTTTATGTTAACATAGTTTTGAATAGAATTTGGTAAGATATATGGTTCATTTGAAAAGGACTTAATACTCACCTAAGTCCATATCCTATTCATCTCTATGCAATCACCTAAGATGGGTTACCTACACTTGCATACATAAATTGCGTAAATAAAATGAATCCATTAATACAACTTTTGAATTCTTCTTTTCCATTTCATTTCTTTTATACACATGTTTGTATTTAAGTAAAGTGATCTATTAATCGACAACATCGAGGTTGTGAGGCTTTAAGTAGACTTAAGTAGATTTTATACCTTACACCTCTGGTTAATAATGACGATGTACTCACTTAAGCCTTTCTTACTTTCATGTGTGCATGTGAAAATTTGGATAAAGAAACCCTCTTCTACTTAAGAAAATCATGCATACTAACCTTCTAAATTTTCTTAAATGAATTACTTAGCATGCATCATAAAGTATGTTAAATATTCTCATTTGTATATACAGATATACTTAGGATTCATTCATATGCATGTTATATATGTTAGGAAAGAAATGAAGCAATGTGTGTTATGTGAATTTTGATTCATTTTATTTAATCTTAAAATGCCTTTCTTTTTGAATAGGTTTGTTTAGAGTTCATCTAAATTTAGGATTAATTAAAAGATTTAATCAAAACATTCACTAAGCAAAACTAAAATGTGAACCTACTTTAGAAATTACTTAGGTTAGGGAAGGAAAGAGAACTCTCCTTCTCTTTCCCTCTCTTCATAGCTTAGTAATTAATTGTAGGATCCACTTAAACCAATTAAAAATAAGAAATAAAATCAGCCCAAATCAATTAAATAATTTAAATGAAACCCTCCTCTAAGTTGAACATGTTCTTCACACTTAAAAAATTTGAACCTAAAGCCATAGCTAAGCATACCACACAAACCTTCAAAGCACACACATTAGCCTAAGTCACCACCTCTAGCTTTAGGTTAGATCGGTGCATGGTTTGATACTTTATTTTATTTTGTGATATATGTTTTAAATGTTAGTGTATGCTCATAGAAATGAATGGTAGGATGCTCTTAGTCTAATCATTCTTTCTGGGATTGTGCTTATATCATAAATAAAAATATAAATGCTTTTGCTTGCAGGTGCTTTATACCTCTAAGCATAACACATAGGCTAGGTGGACTTACCCATGTGTGTGGTGATAAGTCCAATATACATGCTTGGGAATTTGTGTGAATTATTTTAGCTAACCTTTATTTTGTAGGTGTTAGCTAGATTTACCTTTTCCTTTTCATGTAAATTTGTGTAATTAAGATTTTGGAATGATTATTATGGGGATTAAGATGAACATTGGTCATAAGATCCTATCTTATGCACCATGTGAAGCCTTGGAGCATATACCTTCCAACCATTCAAAAGAAAGAATCAAAGAAGAAAGAAGAAAATAAGAAAGAAGAAAGAAGAAGAAAGCTTGAAGACCCCATAAGAATGAATTCCTTGTTTAGTTGTAATTTAATTCATTTTTAATCCATGTTGTATAAGGGTAGACTTTGCTACCCATATTTGATACTTTTTAGGTTTGTGCGGTGGTGCCCGACCACAATGTCCTTTTTATTCTTTTTACGCTTAGCTTTATAAATTGATTGATGATTTGTTTAGCTTATGCATTAAGTGACATGCTTTTCCTAGTTTCTTCCTTTCTTTATGTATGGCCTGGATGTGGATTAGGCTCTTTAGGGAAAAATAAATCTTTTACCCAACTTAACAACTCAAAATAAAAATTAAACAACTCATAAACTAACATAAAGCTTAGATTTAAAATCAAGATAAAAGAATTAGCAACCTCATAGCTGGATGGACATTTCTTTTTTACAATATCATGCATAATAGCATCTTATTTCACTCTTGATTGGAGGGATTCCACCTTTGCCAGAGAAACTTGGCTTGACCTGTGAGAGCCATGGTGGAAACTCACCTCCTCCCTTCTCTCTGATTTTGGCCCATAATCTCATTTCTTATGCATTAGGCATATGAATCCTATTAGGCTGAGTCAAAATGATTGTCCAAAATGAAAATAAAATAAAATTTGAATTGCATTAGATTTAGGTCATTTGAAGCATACCCTTTACATGATCTAGTCTCTTTAGGGAGTGAGTTTAAGGACTTAGTCTCTTTCTAAATAACAACAGCCTAGCTATCTTATATTAAGCATATGACTTACCTACATGTATTTAAAATCGTAGGAGGAGTTAGTTGGCAGCCACCGCTAGGCAGTTGTAAGTCCAAACTGTCAAGTGGTTTGTCCTCTCTTGTGGAGGTAAACCAAATACCCACTTTTTACCTTAAAATTAGGTTGTGCTTTTGGCCCCCGCCAAAGCTCCCTAGATTTAGGTTCTAAGCTCAGCTTTTCCCCTTTGTGATCCATAATTTTAATTCCTCACCTCTTAAGCATTTCTATAACCTTGTGTTATGGAATTATAAGCCCTAACATTCTAATAAAAATATAACTCAAATAAACTAAATCAATTTCAAAAATGTAAAGCCCAACTATAGGATAGTTTGAGATGCTCGCTAGGTTTCCTACCTGAGCATCTCCCATTTATTTTTAGCGATAATAAATCTCTCTTTGATCAATCCCATTTGATCTTCAAAAATAAACTAATCGATTGATAGTCCTTTCCCTATTAAAATCTTTAGAGATAATGATCATTTACCTTAATCGAGAGTTTTCTTAAGGAATACCAATTTGTTAGGATGTAATTAACTATGGGGGCTTGCCCCTGTATAGAACTTAATGAACCTAGTTTAAAATAAACCCTGCTTTTCTTTCCCATGTAAAGTAGGAGAAAAATCTCTAGTACACTTCGAAGACACAACGCCCTTATTTTTGTGATTAGGTCCATTGTAGAGTAGTGACTTCTATCTTTC
This sequence comes from Cymbidium sinense, assembly GCA_021442155.1. NCBI lineage: Eukaryota > Viridiplantae > Streptophyta > Magnoliopsida > Asparagales > Orchidaceae > Cymbidium > Cymbidium sinense. Next base: position 48,971,842 of record CM038225.1, on the reverse strand, counting down.
GAGATAGTACACCTCTTCTTAAGTTCATACTCATCACCTTAATAAGCACATATGCATCTGTGTGGCATCCTAAAAAGATGAATTTCTATAGGCTCTTATTTCTCTTTCTACCAATAGATTTTGAAAGGTAACTCCTATATCAAAATTTTCACCACACTTATGTATCATGTGAAGCCTTTAGAGCATCCATCTTCCAACCATCCAAAAGAAAGAACCAAAAGAAGAAAATAAGAAAGAAGAAAAAAGAAGAATAAAGAAGAAAAGAAGAATGAAGAAATGAGGCTTGAAGACCCCCATAATAATGAATTCCTTGCATAATTGTACTTTATTCATTTATAATCTAGATTGTAATAAGGGTAGAGCTCACCCAATTTGATTTCAGGTTTGTACGGTGGTGCCCGACCATAAATGACCTCTTATTCTTTTGTGTTAGCTTTATAAATTGATTGATGATTTATTTATCTTGTGCATTAAGATGGCATGTCTTCCTAGTTTCTTTCTTGCTTGATGTATGGCCTAGATGAGGATTAGGCTCTTAGAAAAAAAATAAATTTTTACCAAATTAATCAACTTAAAATTCAAAATAAACAACTCATAGCCTCATTTAAAGCTTAAGTTAAAATCAAGATAAAAGAATTAGCAACCCCTTAGCTGGATGAGTATTTTGTTTATAACATAATGCACAAAAGCATCTTGTTTCACTCTTGATTGGAGAGCTTTCACCTTTGCCAAAGAAACTTGGCTTAACCTTTGAGAGCCATGGTGTAAACACACTTCCTCCCTTCTCGATTTTGGCCAATAATCTTACTTCTCATGCATTAGCACATGAATCCTATAAGCCTGAGTAAAAAATGATTGTCCAAAAATTAAAATAAAATGTAATATGTTTTACATTAGATCTAGGTCTTTTTTAATGCCCTTACATGATCTAATCTCTTAGGGAGTGAGTTTAAGGACTTAGTCTCTTTCTAAATAAATAACATAGCTATCTTGCATAAAGCATATGACTTGCCTACATGAATTTAAAATCATAGGAGGAGTTAGTTGACGGCCACCCCAGGTGGTTGTAAGTCCAAGTAGTCGGGTGGTTTGTCCTCTCTTATGGAGGCAAACAAAATACCCACTTTCGTCTTAGATTTAGGTTGTGCTTTTAGCCCTCGCCAAAGCTCCATAGATTTAGGTTCTGAGGTTGCTTCTCCCCTTTATGGGCCATAAGCATAAATCCTCACCTCTTTGGCATTTCCATAATCTTGTGTTATGGAATCATAAGCCCTAAATTTCTAATGAAAAATTCAACTTAAACAAAATTAAATCAATTTCATAAATGTAAAGCCCAACCATAGGATAGTTTGATATGCTCACTAGGTTTTCTAGCATCGTGAGCATGTCCTACTTATCTTCATTTGGCTTTGATAATAACTCCCTCTCTTTGATCAATCCCATTTGACCTTTCAAAATGAACTAATCGATTGATAGTCCTACCTATTGAAATCTTTGAAGACAACGATCATTTACCTTAATCGAGAGTTTTCCTAAGGAATCCCCTTCCTTGTGATGTAATTAACTATCAGGGCTTTCCTATAGGGAACTTAACAAACTTGAATTAAAATAAACCCTACTTTACTTTTTCATGTAAAGTAGGTGAAGAATCTCTGGTATATATGCAGACCCATTGTCCTTAGGAGTCCTTATTGAGGTGATTAGGTCCATTGTAGGGGGGTTACTTCTATCTTTCGAGATAGTATACCAATTCTCAATGTCATACCTGAGCACCCTAATAAGAATATCTACAGATCTACGTGGTGTCCAAATGAATAAAAAAAAGAGAAGTATATTTCAATCTCCATTTTATTCGGCATAGAGTGAAGATGGAAGTATACCTTCTCTTTTAAAGGAAATTTAAAAACTTTTTCAGCATAGATTTTTCTGGCGACTCCGCTGGGGGTGGTTCCTCTCTCCATCTATGGTAAATGATCATTGTCTTTAAGTATCGATAGTGGGTTTGTACTTTTGTATGAATCCAAGACTATCTTTCTTTTTGTTGGCACTTAGCTTATTTCATCCTTAAGTTAAGCTAGCCAACATCATTAGGTTTTAGGACCTCACCCCGTGTTGGTCGTAAAACTCTTGTTGGGTTCTCCAATGGGTGAAAATAAAAATCTAATAAAAATAAAATATTTAAAGACTTCCTCCTTATATTTTTATGGTAAGGAAATGTTCATTCTAAAATAATAAAGACAAAATAAATCCTTTATAAAAAATCTTGCTTTTCAAAAAGCACTCTTTCAAAAAAAATGCACATAATAAAATATTTTTGCACAAAAACTTTTCTAAATCATCTTCATCTAACAATCTCCATGATTGTTATATGTAGGATCATCTTTGCAAAAATAAAATTCCAACAATAACATTTTCTAAAAACACAAATGAGCTTCTTCACTCAATTCATTTTGGTGAAGACCTCATTTTCAAAAAAATAAAATTTCAACAATCATGTTTTCAAAAGTACAAAATTTGAAGAAAAGTTTATCCATTCAATACATTCAAATATGTTGAATGGATGTCACATCTCCAAACAAAAAAAAAATTACCACTTTGAAATTCCATTCAACACATTCCACATGTGTTAAGTTGGAATTTTCACCTTTCCAAACCAAAATCAAAAATAAATTTTTCAAAAGCACATGTAAAACATCTCCATTCAATATACTCACATTTATTGAAAGGAAGTTTCATTGTCAAAAAAAAATAAAAATAAATTTTTCAAAAGCACATGTGAAACATCTCCAGTAAATATACTCACATTTATTGAATGGATGTTTCATTTCAAACAAAATCAAAAATCAACTTTTCAAAAGCACATATGAACATCTCCATTCAATATACCCAAATTTATTGAATGAAAATTTTATTTCCAAATAAAATGACATCATTTTAAAATCCTACTTAACATATTCAACATATGATTAGGTTGAGATTTCCTATTTCAAAAGCAATGATCACACACAAATATATACATCTTTGGAAAATGAAACATAATTGATTTCCATCTTACATACCCAAATGTGTTAAATAGAAATCTCTTTTTAAAAATCAACAACAACAAAAATTTTCAAAACATATTTGAAACTTCATTCTAGCACATCCCATTTGCTAAAATAAAGTCTCCCTTTTCTAAAAACAAAATTTGAAACACACTTTTGGAATTTCATTTAGCATACTCAAATTTACTAAGTGTAATCTTCATTCCACAAAAATTTTCAAAACATATTTGGAATTTCAATTAAGCATACCCCCATTTGTTAAAGAAAAGTTTCCCCTTTTCAAAATCCAAAACAAAAATTTGAAACACACTTTTTAGAATTTCATTTAGCATACTCAAATTTGCTAAGTAAAATTTCCATTTCACAAAATTTCTAAAAAAAACACTTTTGGAACTTCATTCTTTAGCATACCAAATTTTCTAAAGTGATGCCTTCATTTTTAAAACAAAATCAAAACACAAAAATTTTAAACACATCTTTTAGAATTTAATTTAGCATACTCAAATTTGCTAAGTGAAATTTTCATTTCACAAAATTAAGTGGAACTTCATTTTTTAGCATACCATATTTGCTAAAGTGATGTCTCTCACTTTCAATAAAAAAATCAAAACAAAAAAAAACATTAGGGTTTCCTTAGCATACCCAAATTTTCTAAGGATCCTACTTATCAAAAAACAAATCAAAACCAAAAGAAACACTTTAGGATTCCCTTAGCATACTGAATTTTACTAAGGATCCTGCATTTCAAAAATAAATCAAAACCAAAAGAAACACATTACGATTCCATTAACATACTTAAATTTACTAAGGATCCTACTTTTCAAAAACAAATCAAAACCAAATGAAACACTTTAGGATTTTCATAGCATACTCAAATTTGCTAAGGATCCTATTTTCAAAAATTTTCCAATAACAAAACACACTTGGGTTCTTCATTTAGCATACCCAAATTTGCTAAGTGGGAATTCCAATTTTCAAAATCATAAAACATTCACAAAGCAAAGTAAACAAAATCAAAAGAAATAATTATTTTCAAACACCTGACTTAGTATACCCAAATTTGTTAAGTGAGAGAATTCCAAAATATCAAATCAAAAATAAAATAAATTGACCCTTACTTTAACATACTCAAATTTGTTAAAGGAAAGGGTCCTCAAATCGAAATCTAATTTCAAACATGAACCTATGGAAGCATATTTCTAAAAATATTTGAACCCATTTTCAACATATCCAAATTTGTTGAAATTGGATTCAGATTCAAAAACTCCTCTTTCCAATCAAATCTCTAAATCTATTTGAACCCCACTTAACACTTCCAAGATGTTGGATGTGGGTTCAAATTTTAAATTCAAATTTAGAAGTCAACAAAATAGAAATATGATCTATGTTTATTTCCAACATTACAGATTCTCAACATCAGTCTCAGTTGCAGCTATAGTTCAGTTTTTAATTTTTAGTTGACTATAATAACAACTTCACAGAAGTATGTGTTTACTTTCCCTATGGCATGGACTTGGCCTTGGATCAGGCCAATCTCCCCCACTCTAACTGCACCCATCTCATCCATTTTGATAGAGGTTTTGAGGGGGTAAGGATTACTTATTATGGCACTCCCTTCACAACTGTTAGCAGGATCGTAGTAGCCAGGCAGAAGCCATACATTCAGATTGACTTACCATCAAAATTTGATATCCCCTCACAAAAGAGGAAAGCAGTGACAGTTTCTACAATAGTTCTAGTGTCAGTGCCAGCATCTATGACATCGCCAGTGAGCACGGTCATTTCTTGTGCTACCCTAATAAGGGCTAGCACCCACTCATTAGCACCCTCGAAGGGTAAGGCTCCTCTAATCCTAGAGATTGTCTCCCCAGCTTTTGAGTTTGGGTCTAGCTCTTACTCCACTAACCCTACGAGGACTAAGAGGAGGAATAAAAACTGCATGATTAAGCGGTACCATACATTCATCACCAGGGAGATGGAAGCCACTACACGATCAGTTGTGGAGGAGTTGCACTGTTCCCAGTTATAGTGAACCCATTTCATCCTCTCTAGGTCGGCGGAGAGGATCTAGAGGTTCCACACTTCACCTCCACCAGTGATTCATACTTGCTGCGGTCAATCGAGGGGTAGGAGGTATCGACCTCCATTAGTTCTGCTAGGTTGGCGGAGCTTATGAACGTTCTAAGACCATAGCTCAATTTGACTTGAGATCTATTATCCCCCGCAGTGTGGGGAAATATCTATGGCAAGAGAGAGCCAGGGAGGCCCATACTACAGTTCACATCACTAGCTGAGAGAGGCGGAGGTTTGGTCGCCAATAAGTAACTTCTGCACTCATTGATTTTCTAGCTCGGCGCGCTACCCATGCCGACCATACAGACAACATTTTTCTTACTAGGATGACCCATTATAAGAGGAGGGTCCATATTCTGAGAGAGTCAGTGGTGTCTCCACCACACCGCTCTACCCCCCGTCCACCATCACCCATTCATGTCGCAGCATCTCCAATTCTATCGAAGGCCATGAAGGCACATCCAGGGAGAAGCGGACCCGTCAATGATCCGGCTATGGCCAAGGGATCTCATTCCATCAACACCGCCTATTATGGTGAGGCCAAGCTTGCCCACTTGACCTTACACTTGGTGTGGTGCGAAGGAATGGTGACCGAGCATAGTGGTCCCTTCACCACCATTGGAAGGACATAAAGATGGCTTGAGATGTTATAGGAGTAGAAGATAGCCGGTTGCATGATCATAGAACCTCCTAGGAGTGTCACCCATTCGAGTGGCGATTGTGTCTCTTCTAGCAAATATAATCCTCATAGGAGTGATTCTCTAGTAGCAGGGGAGGTTCGGTGCTTCTCAGTACATGACAGTGATCACACCGGTTAGTCAAAATCATTTGTGGTAGTCTAGATTGATCGTTCTCTAGAGGACATAGTAGCACATTATCTTATGGAAAAGAATTTTTGGGATATGATTGGTCTGACAAGGAGAAGATTAACTTTGATCCCAATGAAGATGATTTGTTGGGAGACTCAGCAGGGGTGTGCATGGTAGACATCAAAGGATCCCTCCTCAGAGAGCAGTAGGCTATGGAAGGTGATGAGGTAGAGCAGGAAGGCACAACCCACTCGCATCAACACCTCATAGCATAAATAAAATAGAAAGATGAAAAGATAGATAGAATGGCGAGGCAGCTTGAGGACTTATTAGCAGCAGCCTTAGCACTTCAAAAATAAGCCCAAGTAGTTCATCCTACCATAATTGAGACCAGTCAATCAGAGTTAGTGTATGTCTTAGACCCAGTCAAGACCTTACCTCTCATCGAGCAAAGTTGCACTAGCATGTATGGGAAGGTAGTGGAAAGTACCTCCATACAAGAAAAATACATCAAGTCCATGGTTGAGCAGCAGGTGAAGGAAGTGTTGGCTCAAGCTCAGGGAGGATCATTAGTTCTAAAGGGTAGACCCTACCCAGGAATTTGACACAATCTAATATCCCAAGGGTTTCGTACCACCTTCCATCAAGAATTTTGATGGCAGTGGAAACCCGAGGCATCACATCATCCATTTCAGAGCTAGTTATTGCAATGCTGGTGGCAGGGATGCTTTGCTTTTCTGCCTCTTCATCAGTTGCCTAGCAGGGATAACTTTTGACTAGTATGTTGAACTTCCCAATAGTTTGGTAAAAACATTTGCTGAGTTGGAGCAACTCTTTATTAAGAGGTTTGTTGGAGCTCATAGGGTTACTGTTGGTGATCTTGTTATAACACAACTACACCCAGGTGAGTCCCTTATTGATTATATTCTCAGATGGCATAACTTGAGTATGAAATGTGAGTCATAACTATCTGAATAGAATGTCATTGAGATTCTTCTAAAGAATATCCATGGCACAGTCGCTTTCATGCTTAAGGGCTTCACTATCAAAACTTTTGAGAAGCTAATCAACAAGGTGGCTAGTCTAGAAGGAGAGGCCAAATAGTTACCTTTTCAAGATCAGTTGCCTAAGCCAAAGCTGTAGAAGGTCTATGAGAAGAAGTTGAGAATAGTGATAGTAGTAGATAAGGGGAAACAACTAGCTAGAGATCAGTCTAAGAGACCACGACCTCAGTAGCCTTCACTTCTTCCTCCTCTACCACCATCGAGGTAGCCCTATTGGCCACCACAATAGCCTCCATGGCCTGCACTGCCGCCTCCTCAGCCACATCACCAACAACATCGATACACATATCCGACGCCAGGTAGCTATGGTCCACTTACTCTTTTAGATAAGCTTTACAAGCCTTATTCATTTAAGAGAGAGGTAATCAGGAAGATCTTTAAGAATCTCTTAAAGGAGCCTAATTTTCAGCTACCCAAACCTAGAAGATCGGAGGAAGTAGGCAAAAGCCATGATCCTGACTTTTTCCCCTACCACTGTATGCTAGGTCATGTTTTGGAAGATTGCTTCACCTTCAAGGGCTGGCTTGAACATAGCTTTAAGGCCAGTGCTATAGTTATCAAGAAAGAATACCTTGTGGAACAACCATCCAGTTCCATCAGAGTAATCCTTGGGGATACTTGTGAACTCTCCAAAACTAAAAAAAGGTTGGGATATCTCCTTGTTCAAAACCTCTACAAAGATCATTCTGAAGATCAAGAAACTTTTCTTGTAGGTTCCTGAGTTAGCTCAAACCTCCAACATCAAGGAAGGCTTGCAAGTTGCTAGTGCCAACTCAAGGAAAGGGGGAGCTCAGTAGCAGCAGCATCAGCAGCCTATGCTAGCCCAAGATAGTCCATAGCATAGCCACCAACCAAGTCCAGCCTCCAATCTACCATTGCAACTACCATATTAGAGAATTCTCCTACTTCAGCTAGCTCTTATTCTTCTATTAGTAAAACTCTTGTATCGACAAGTAAGGGCACCAAATCTTTTACCCCCTTACTTTACTTGACTTCTACTTTGTACCTCCTATCAAATCCAAGAAATTGAAGAATAAGCTAGTTTGAATTACATCTATGTCACTTCTGATGGGTTGTCTACTTCTATTCTTAATAATAACTCTTCTAGTCAAAATAACTATAATAATTTTGATCTCCCTCTTTTTGATTCAGAGTTGGACTTTCCTACTCTCAATATTACAGGTTTACCTCTTGAGATAGACTTGGAATCATCTGATTATGAGGGTCTTATAGGAGAAGTTGTAGGTAAGCCTGACATGTAGGTAGAACCTTCCATTACCCTATCATGAGAAATCACTGAAGTCAACCTCCGTAGTGGTAAGGTTCTACCTCCTAGGGAACAACCTCAAGATAGAGTGAAACAGATCATTGGTACAAAGGATTGAGAAGCCCCTCCACAGGATGCTTCACCCTTGGATATACTTATGGAGGATCAACCCAAGGTGGACTACAATGTCCTCTCTCATATAAGAAAGTTGCCATCTAAGCTAATCATATATGATGCCCTTGTCTTATCTAAAGAGATGAGGGAGTCATTAATCAAGGCTCTCCTTGATCTTGAGAGCTTAGCTAACCACATTAAAGAAGCTCAAGGATCACCTTCACGATGAAGACCTTCTGGGGACATGGAGAACCGTCCCCTACATCATAATGGACATGGGCAGACTTACTGGGTTCTCATCGATCTAGGTGCATCAATGAACATTATGAGTCTAAAGACTCTTACCTATTTGAGGATCGACATCTCCACACTCAAGGAGATGGATGATGTTGAGAGGATTCAATGAACAAGGTGAGAGGGCTTTAGGTTCCATAGTTACACCTTTGGAGATATAGAAGAAGCTAAGTTTTACATAATTAATTTGAATGCTTCAATCATTGCTTTGCTTGGTAGGCCTTGGATACATCAGAACAAGATTATTCCACCCTCCCTCCATCAGAAAGGATGGGATTGAATACTGTGTCAAAGATGATGAAAAGCCATTTTTAGTTAAAGAGGTTGAGATTTATGAGGATGCGACCTACTATCTTCCTCAAAACACCCTTTCTTAAGAACTTGGACAAAATTCAAACACAAAAGAAAAGAAAATGAAGAAAAAAAAAGAAAAGAGCAAAGAAAATGAAAAGAAAATGAAAATAAGTGAACAAGAAAGGGGAAGAAATAGAAGAGTTCACATTCCACCCAGTCATTCCATCATATGGACATGTGGGGACTCAACCTCCAGGTAGAGGCGAAGCGAGGTAGTTTTAGAGGTGGAAGACCCCTGGTTGGCCATCACCAATAGGTTTTGTTCCAGGAGTACCCTACTATTCACATAGACTTGGAATCCTGGAGGATGAGTCTAATGTGATTAGCACCAACCCCTCTCAACGGGTTCTATTGGAGGTGACTTTTGATCCTGACAGCGATGAAGACCAGGCCTCCATATAATGCAAAGTATTAAAATTAGGTTTATGTGGGACTATTAGGCAGTAGTTGGGAACCTTAGCTCAAACCTCACTTTCTTCTCAAAAAGATGAAGGTTTAGCAGTTAAGGAAGCCCCTAAGTCTTTCAAAGATATGAAGCTAAAGAGATTATTTTTGGGATCATCATCCTCAAGTTCTAAAGTTTATGTAGAACTTGTGGTGGATTCATTTAAAGAAGTAATGGAATTACCACTTGACTTTTACTCACCTTATGTTCATAATATTATACAAAAAGGTTTGGTCCAGGCACATGTCAGAGTATTTTGAGAAGCTATGGAATAATACAGGTAGGGAAGCACAATCAAGAGCTAGACTAGGATTCGATATAGTGGGTCTAGTCGATGATGATAATTACTGCTTAGTTATTACCAATCATTTGGAGTCTGATAGGTTCTTTTCACATAACCCCAACTCTTATGAGAATGTGTGTTTAGAAATGTCGATGATCAGATGATTCAAAGATGCACCTCAGAATTTGAAGGAGATTCATTCAACAATTGACAAGCTTAAAGAAATCAACCTCGATAAGAAAATCCATGCATGTACATCGTTCATTCTTGAATGAAGAAGAAATCAATGACTTAGTTAGGCTGAGTTTAAGATTACTTCATGGAGTTATGAAGAGATGCTATCTCTCAACATTCTATAAATAGTAATAAACCTAATGCTACCCCATCAAGCAAGCTCCTAGGATGCATGCGTTAGAAATTGAACAATAGGTCATTTAAGTCAAGTGATCGATGTTGGTTTCATCGGAAGAAAAATACCCAGTTAGCTAGTGTCATAAAGAAGAAGAATGGCCAAATTCACATGCATCGATTTCAGGGACTTAAACAAGGCATGTCCTAAAGATGAGTTTCTCTTCCTATAGATTAATGGTGGACATTGCCTCATCTCATGTAGTGTTTTCTTTCATGGATGGGTCATCTAGCTATAAATCAAGATGCCTCTTGAAGATGAAAAAACACTACTTTTCAACCCGTCAATCTTTTTTGTTATAAGGTCATCTTTTCGCCTTAAAATGTGGTGCTACATACCAATGGGCCATGACTTAGATCTTCAATGAACTCATCCATCATCGGTTGAGATGTTGATGATCTAGTAGTCAAAGTAGAAAAGGAAGACCATCTCTTTGACTTGAGTAGTTTTGAATGATTAAGATAATATAACCTCAAAATGAATCCCGAAGTGTAAATTGAGTAGCTTTAGAAATTCCTTGGGTTTTGTTGACATAGGAATAGAGATAGATCCTGAAAAGTTCAAAGCTATCTTAAAAATATAGCCTCCTGAAAGCTTAACTCAACTTAGATCATTCTAAAGATGGCTAGCATATCTAAGACACTTTATCTCCAACCTATCGAGGAGATGTAAGCCATTTTCAGCACTTGTCAAAAAGGATGCCAAGTTTAAGTGGGATGATAAGTGTCAACCTGCCTTTGAAGATATAAAGCAGTATTTGGTGAAGCTGCCAGTTTGAGCAGCCCCTATCCCAAGCAGCCACTCATCCCCTACACTGTTGCATTGGATGACTCTCTCGGTGCTCTATTGGCCTAAGCCAACGATGAAGTAAAGAAGAGCACTCTTTACTACCTCAGCCGTCATCTGATTACCATTGAAGCAAACTATCCACCTCTTGAGAAATATTGTCTAGCTTTGATCTTTGCCTTCCAAAAGTTATGCATTAAGGTGAACTTGATCTCCAACCAATCTCAATCTCACATGGCCACTATCGATGGTCCATGATACTCTCATAGTTTATCACATTGTACCCTATGGTAAAGGACAAGCATTAGCTAATTTCTTAGCACACCACTTCTTGATTCTCCCCAGTGATGATCTCCACGATGAACAAATCATGAACTTAGGGGAGGTGGCAACCACCAATGGGAGATGTATTTTGATGGTGCGTTCTTTTCAAGGGAAGCACCATGATCTATTCTCCAGAAAGGGGTAGGAATAGTTCTCTAACTCACCGTATGATGAGATTCTCATACTATCTATCCAACCCCTGAACTAACAACAAAGCTGAGTATGAGGCTTTGATTGCTGGTCTGGAGTTATCCATCATAATCAATGTCAAGAGCATCAACATCTATGGAGATTCTCAATTATTCATCAATCAAATCATTGGGTCTTACAAGGTTCTCAAACCCAAGCTTCATCATTACCACGAGTATACCATGAAGCTGTTGGTCCAAATTCCTGAAGCCATCATTTACAAGGTTCCTTGAGCAGAGAATGCAATAGTAGATGCTTTAGCCAAACTTGCCAAGGAACTGGCATGTCCGAAAGATAAGTCCATTTCAATAAGGGTCCAGAATAGACAATTCATGTCCCTTTTTGATTTTAAAATCATCAAGAGACTTTCTCTTGAATGGTAGGTTGTTGTTGCCAAAAAGGACGAGGAGCTGGATTGGAGGAAACCATTCATAGACTATTTGAACACTGGCAAACTGCCTCAGGAAAAGTCACAAATCCATTAGGTCAAACAGAGAGCTCTCTCATATGCTCTCATTGATGGCACTGTGTACCATGATCCTTTGACCGGATGTGTACATTATTTAGAAAAACATCAAGCATGGCATTATGGTACATTGGTCTATAATCTGTCGAAGATGAAGATGAAGATCAAGAGACTAGGATACTAGCCTTCTATGATTACAGGTGCATGGATGTAGCTAGGAGATATGCCATCCGGTGCATAGTGTGGTCCTCCACCAACCACCATTCTACACCTACATTGGCTTCATGGCCATTTGAGTGTTGGGGTACCGATATTGTGGGTCAATTGATCCCTCCTTCTTCCAAGGGTCGATTCATCTAGCTACCAGACTACTTTTCCAAGTGGGCATCCCACTCGAGAGGTCAACTCACATGTGCTTCAATTTTTCGAACCATATCATATTGCCTATGAATTATGTATTGCATTCAAAAGCAAGATCAACAACTTCGCTAGAAGACATGGTATAGATTGAAGATACTCCACCATCTACTACCCTAGAGCAAATGGCTTAGAAGAAGCATTCAACAAAACTCTCATCCAGATATTGAAGAAGACTCTTAATGATAATAAGAGGCAGTGGAATGAGAAGTTGGTTGAAGCCTTGTGGGCCTACTGCACCACATACCAGAGTCTACCCCATTTTCCTTAGTATATAGGTCTGAAGTCGTTCTACCTTTGGAAGTTCAACTCTCATCACTAAGGATAGTATTGGGTAGCAAGATCACTATAGAGCATAATGCAAAGATGCGGTTAGAATGGCTTGAAGGTTTGGAGCAGAGTCACCTAAGGGCATGCCAAAATCTCGAGTTGTATAAGGCCAAAATGATTCAAGCTCACAATAAATTGGTCTGACGAAGGTCTTTCTAAGTAGGAGAACTTGTGTTAGTCCTAAGGAGACCAATTATTGCCCATCGAAAGATGGGAGGTAAGTTTGAACCCACTTGGGAAGTCCCATATGCTATAGAGAAGGCCTACCAAGGAGGATCATATCAGCTCATTGATTGTAAAGGGGAACACCTGATGCTTCCAATTAATGGGCTCTACCCATGAAATAAATCATATTTGAAAATAATTATTAAAAAAGTAACAAAAATCTAATTCCATTCATCAAAATCTTCTCTTTGTTGAAGCGTTGTTTACTTATTTTATGAATCTGCCATGACATGTTTAGGGTAGGTGTTAGAGTCCCCAGTGGCATCCCATCCCTCTTCACTTCCACAACACACTTCCTCATGGTAGGATAGGTGTAAACAGCATCAGCATGAACACCTTCACATCTATTATTTTGAGCTATTTTGATGTGAGAGCAAGCTCCATCTTACTAATTCCTATAGGTTAGTTTACATGTTACCTTGCTAATATATTTACCCTGGTCATTTATTAGGATGTGAGTCTCATGCTTTCTTCTTAACTTGACCCACATGAGCATAAGTTTGATCCTTCCCCCAAAACTATCTCTGATGACATTATTTAAGAAGATGTAGTCTTGTTTTCTTCTTGAACCTATGTTATGATTAGTCAATTATCTTGAGGTTTGTGAGTTCCCTCCTATTCCTTCAAAAATAAACACATCTCATTTATCTCAAGCTATTTTGATATGAGAGTAAGCCAGTTTGGCACTCACTCATTAGCTACTCTAGGTCTTATTTACATGCTACCTTGCTAGTATGTTACCCTAATGGTCATTTGTAGAAGGATGTGAGTCCCCGTGCTTTCTTCCTAACTTGATCATTGCAAACAACGAGCGCCTTATTAGTATGGTAGATTTCACTTCCTAGCTAGTAAAATACCTCACATTAATTTTGTTTAAAAAGATGTGAGTCTCTGAGCTTTCTTCTTGAACTAATCATCATGATCTAACTAGGTCGAGTATATTTGAGGTTTAGGATAAGTCCTCAGATGCTCCATTCCACTTGATAACGTTTGATTTGATATAAGTCCTCCAGCGGCATTCACTCAATAGTCACAGTGGATGGCACTGTCGAGCGAAGACACTATCCCTGCATTCCTATAGGAGGATGTGAGTCCCCAAGCTTTTTTTTTCATAGATTGATTACAAACCAACCTTAGGTTGGTTGATGTTCTGCTATGCTTGACTCACCGTGGATACACCACTCTTGGCAAATGTGAGTCCCGCTTTCTCCTTGATTGGTTGGACACCAAATATTGGATGTATGACTAGCCATGTCATCTTCTCCAAGGTGTTGGATTAAGCCTTGGGCATTCTATTTGGATCACTCCTTTGCTCCATTTAGATACTACGGGTTACTCTTGGATTGGACGGTCCCCTTTCCTAGTAGTCACCCCGTGGTTGGAGAATTTGTTTAGTGATGCTGATTCTCCCCTTCATAAATTTGAGATAGGTCTAGGAAGATATAAGCTCCTTCTCATTTTGATCCTCGCAAACAAGCAAGGTCCACGATAAAATAAACTAAACAAAATAAATTAATTCACTTGTGTATTAGGAATTCAAGCCCCTAAAGGGCCCCTTTTCCAAAGCAGGCATCCTATCTTTAGGGCAGTGTCAGCAAAACTCCCTATAGGAATTGTCTGACTACTTAGTTGAGATAAATCCATGGGTCGGTACTCATTCTGTAGTCACCCTTAGGATGGGTTCAATCTATTTTGCCACAAGTAGGTTACCCTGATAGTCATTCCACTTTGGAAGATGTAAGACTATGATGCTTTCTTCCTAACATGACTATCGCAAACTGACGGGCAGCCCTAGGTCGAGTTTCAATTTATTTCCCAAAGTAACCGATCACCCCAGTGGTCTTTTGTGGTGGAAGATTTGAGTCCCCGAGCTTTCTTCTCCTAAATTGATCATTGCACACCGAAAGGCACTCCTTTGGTCGGATAGTCCTCCCATCGACCGGGAAGCTACTCCCTTTGGTTCAGTAAGTCTAAAATAGGTCTAGGCTCATATAAGCTCTTCCTCAGTTTAGTCCATCACAAACCAACGGAATCCATCAAGTCAAACAATATAAAAAATGAAATTAATCTTAACCATTCTTGAGTTGATTTAAGTTCACCAGCGGCATTCACTCAATAGTCAACCTTAGGTCGGGATCGATTTGTTGCCTTGCCAATCGATCACCCCTGTGGTTCCTTATTTTGGAAGATGTGAGTCCCCACACTTTCTTCCTAATTTGACCATTACAAACTGAAAGACACTCCTTTGGTTGGATAGTCCTACCTTGTGGTATGTAGACTACTCTGTTTAGATTGGTAAATCTGAGTTAGATCTAGGCCACCATGGCCCCTACTCAGTGCAGTTCATCGCAAACTAATGGGATCCATCATAATCAAAATAAATCTAGAAATGAAATTAATCTTAACTATTTTTGAGCTGATTTAAGTCCCCCAATGGCATTCACTCAATAGTAAGCCTTAGGTTGGGTTCAATCTGTTACCTTGTCAATAGATCACCCCAGAATCCCTACTTTGGAGGATGCATGTATACTATGTTTTCTTCCTAGTACAGCTGTTGCACACTGAAAGGCATCCCTTTGGTTGGTTAGTCCTACTATGTGTTTAGTAGACTACCCCTTTGGATTGGTAAATCTGAGTTAGGTCTAGACCTCTTTGGCTCTTACTCAGTGCGATCCTCGCAAACCAACAGGGTCCATCTCAAAATCTAAAATCTAAAAAAAATCTAAAACAAATTCAACAAAACAAATCCAATGAAACAAAGTAACAAAAAAAAATAATCAATCTAAATCAAATCTTTTGCTTCTCTTCAGTGAGATGCAAATCTTTCTGGTTCCTTAGCGGATTCAGAATTCTAATCCCTTAGCAGATTTCACAATCCCTCCCTTGTGGATGACTTGAACTTGCCTCCCTAGTGGAGAGTTCACTTTTCTATCTCTGATGGAGTCAAAATAAACACAATTAAATAAACAACAAATTGAAATAAATTCAACCCTCTTCTCCAGCAGAACTTAATTAAACAAATCAAATCTCTCCTCAATGAGACTCAAATCTAATCAACCTCTCATTCCCTTATGGATGACTTGAACCTGCTTCCCTAGTGGAAGGTTCACCTACTCTATCCCTTCAGGAATCCTCTCTCTTATGTCTTCGACATAAGTAGAGTCACATTGCACTAAGCTCTAGATTCCTTCTACACCTTGGGTTTCGGTGTAGATTATTTCTGTTAGTGCTTGTGATTTTTAATGTTGTTAATCATTTTAGTGAACACCAATATGTGCGGTGTTCCTTGTCAGTCACACCACACCTATTGGGCGGCATTTGTTGACCTCATTTTTAGAATGAGCTCTCAACCCCTCCATCTTAGACATAGGGCTTCTCTTAGACACTAAGGAGTTCCTTAGTCTTAAGACACATCTAGTGATTAGGTGGACACTCCACCTACAGAGACTTAGAAGAGTTAGCCATTGGAATAGGATGTCTTAGGGGTGTTAGGGAAAATTTGTAGCTTGAACCACATTCCTCACTTCCTTTCTTCAAGTCAAACTTCAAATCAAATCAACATCAAACATAAATCAATTCCAGCCTAATTGATTTTCTCCAAACTCAAATCAATATCAAATTAATGAAATTCATGATTGAAACTCATGATTAAAACCCATGATTGAAATTCCAAGTTCAAAATCTCTCGTGAGTCCTTTGATTCCCTCTTAAAGACTTAATCCAAATCTAATCCAAGTCAATTCAAACTCATGAAATTTTCTCACAACCCATTTATATTCTCATTTATATTCACATATATAAATGAAATATAAATTCAAATCAAGCAAACTAAATCCAAAAATCAAATTCAAAATCCATGGTCAAATTCCAAATATTTCCTAAATCACTTTGGTTTCCCTCTTATGGACTTAGCCAAAATCAATTCAAACTCATAAAATTTTCTCATAACCTATTTATATTCTAATTTATATTCACATATATAAATGAAATATAAATGAAATATAAATTCAAACATCCAAAACCGACTCCAAAAATCAAACACAAATTCATTCAAAATTCAACCTAAGCCTTTCTAGTCAAAATATTGAACTTAGACAAATCAATTTCAAATCAATCCAAACCCTTGATTTTTCTTCATGATTCAATCAATCCTTCAATCATGAATCCAAATATAAATACAAATTTCAATCACTTAACCAAAATTCAATCCAAAAATTAAACCCAAGTCAAATTCATGTTTACCCTTTGAACTTGAAATTATCAAATGAATCAAAACCCATTTGACTTCAAATCTCTTGCAAATGGATTCATAATTCAATCATGAGTCTATATGTGAGTTCAATCAAACTCAAATCAAACTTTGACAGAGCCATTTGACCTATTTAGGCTCACTTGACCCAAAGTGACCTAAAGTACCCTTATGAGCCAAATTTTAATCCTAACCAAATTGAATTGAACTAAGCCCTTCTATGCCTCTCATCATGATCAACAATCATCATGAGATGATCAATCAATCAAATTGGGTCAAACCAAGTCAAACCTAAGGGTTGACCAAGTCAACACTTAACCAAAATGAAACCTAACATAGCCAAAATACACCATAAGTCAAATTGATTGAAACCATTGATCAAAGTTCATTCATGATCAATGTTTTAACTTGACTAAGTCAACATTTGAGCCTAACCTAGCCCAATTGGCCACTTGACCCAAGTTGACCCAATTTGACCTAAAAAATCAAAATGTGTCAAAACTTGATCTATGCCAAATTAATTGAAACCAATGGGTCAAGTTCATTCCAAATCACTTGTTGAACTTGACCAAATTCTCAATTGGCCACCTAGACCTAACCTAGCCTAATTGACCATGAACCCAACTTGACTTAAAGGGTCAAATTGAACCAAATTTAAACTTAACCAAAATTGATTGGAAACAAAGATATCAATCCCTTTCATATGACCAACCAAACCTAAACCTATCCATGACCTAGCTCAAATAGGTCAAATGGGTCAAATTGGTCAACTTGGCCCATTTTCCCTAAATGAAATCAAATGAGCCAAATCCAAATATAAATCAAATTGATTGGAAACAAAGATACCAAACATTTCAAATAATCATATGAACTTGACCCAATCCTTGGTTTGACCCAATTTGACCATTTGGTCAACTTGACCCAAGTTGACCCATTTTGACCTAAATGGGTCAACATGGGCCAAATCACATCAAACCAACTCCAAATTCAATGAAACTTGGCCAAACCTACTTTCTCATCATACCAAAGATGCTAAAACTAAAATAAAGGTCAAATAACCATTTTACCCTAGGAAAAGGGTAAATTTTGGCCAAATTCACTTGGAATTTGGTCAAATCCTCTTCATAACCACTTGGCAGGCTCTTAGTGGATCAAGTGAACACTATGGTTTAAATTGCATTAGGCCCTTTTCTTTCCAGGTGCACTGCTGATTTAAATTCATTGTGTGGTTTTATGTCATCTCAATGGCTCATAATTATTTGATTAAGTATGCAAAGGTGGTATAGGTAAGGGATAATTAACACACTTAATTCATACCTTAACCTAATCAAAGCATAAAATTGATCTAATCACCTAAAAATTAATTGAAGCAACAAACATATGTGGGAATGGGTTAGGAATAGCAAACTCATCTCACATTTCCCAAATTAAATCAAACTCAAAACATAATCAAACCTTGTAAAATTACTTGATTTGCTTTAAGTTTTCTTATTTCATAAGATTATCTTTAGGAATTAATTAAGGTGAATGTTTCATACTTTCATCACATTAATTCTTTCCTAACATTATAAATGTGTATGTCATATGAATTTTATGCATTCATGCTTTTTAAAATCAAATTGAAAATGAAATGCTTTCTTTATTTCAAAATTGCATGTTTTGGCTAAAGCAAAAATATGATTGGCTATTATCACTACTAAATCCATAAATATTTTCAAAATCTAAAAATCAAACATCTAAAACTGAAAGTATGCTACTTATAATTATTTATAAGCTTGCATGTGGATATAAATATGAAGATGTGCATAGTGTACTTTTCCTTCTCTTTTCTTTTAGCATAGTTTTGAATAGGATTTGGTGAAGTGTATAGTTCATTTGAAAAGAACACAACACTTACCTAACATTCCTATTCATTCCTATGCTATTACTTAAGAAGGATATCCATATTTTTACATATAAATTGCATAAATAAAATAAACAAACAAATACAAACTTTTTTGCATCTTTCTTTTCCATTCATTTCTTTTGTACATAAACTTGTATTTAAGAAAAGTGGTATATTAGTCTGGACAACCCCAAGATTGTGAGGCTTTAAGTAGCCCTAAGTAGATCTTGTACCTTACTCCCCTGGTGCTAACAATGACACCGTACTCACTTATGCCTTTCATACATACATGTGTGCATGTGAAAAATGAATAAGAAAATCTCTTTTCTACTTAATGAAAATCATGCATCATAAATCATTCAAATTTTCTTAAGTAATGCACTTAGCATTCATAATAAAGTGTGCTAAACATTCCCATTTGTATGTATAGGTATGCTTAGGATTCATTCATATGCATGTTATACATGTTGGGAAAGAAATGAAGTGATGTGTATTTTGTGATATTAATTCACTTTATTTAATCTTAAAATGCCTTTCTTTTTTTAATAGGTTTGTTTTGGAAAAATCTAAACTTAGGATTAATTAAAACACATAATAAAATATTCACTAAATAAAATTAAACATGAATATACTTTAGATATACTTAAGATAGGGAAGGAAAGAGAAGTTCTCTTCTCTTTTCACTCTCTTTACAATACTTAGTAATTAATTATAGGATTCATTCAAATCTAGAGAAAACATAAAATGAAATCAACTCAAATAAACTAAACACTTAAATGAAACAACCCATCTAAGTTGAACATCACTACACTTAGAAAATCTAAACTTTAAAGCCATAGCTAAGCATACCACACAAACCTTTTAAAGCACATGCATTAGGCTAAGTCACCACTTCTAGCTTTAGATTAGGATGATGCATGGCTTGATGTTTACTTTTGTTTTATGATTTTTTGTTATAGTCTGGATATTAGGGTGAATGTGCATAGAATGAATGGTAGAATGATTTAGTCTAATCATTATTTTCTGTAGGAGATTGTGCTTAAGGGGCGTTGTAATAAAAATATAACTACTTTTGCTGTGCAGGTGATTATACCCCTAAACATAATCCAATAGGCCAGGTGGACTTGGTTACCCATGTGTAGGGTGCTAAGTCAAATATACATTCTTGGGATTTATATGGTTTATTTAGCTAGTCTCTGTTTTGCAGGTGTTAGTTAGATTTACTTTTCCTTTTCATGTAATCTTTGTAATTAGGATTTTTGAATGATTGTTATGGGAGATTAGGATGAGCATTGGTCATAAGATTACATCTTATGTACCATGTCAAGCCTTTGGAGCATCCACATTCTAACCATCCAAAATAAGTAACCAAAGAAGAAAGAAGAAAAGAATAATGAAGAAATGAAGAATGAATACCCCTATAACATGAATTTCCTTACTTGATTGTAAATTGATTCATTTATAATCTAGGTTGTACAAGGGTAGAGCTCAACTACCAATTTGTTTTCGGGTTTGTGCGGTGGTGCTCGAACCATAAATGGTCTTTTATTCTTTTGTGTTAGCTTTATAAAATGTTTGATATTTTATTTAGCTTGTGCATTAAGATGGCATCCTTTTTCTAGTTTCTTTCTTGCTTGATGTATGGTCTGGATGATGATTA
The DNA here is from genome assembly GCA_021442155.1 of Cymbidium sinense. Lineage (NCBI taxonomy): Eukaryota > Viridiplantae > Streptophyta > Magnoliopsida > Asparagales > Orchidaceae > Cymbidium > Cymbidium sinense. The sequence goes on along the minus strand of CM038225.1, from coordinate 48,951,155 downwards.
GGATCTTAAGAAAAAATAAATCTTCTACCAAATTAAACAACTCAAAATTAAAAATAAAGAACTCATAACCTCATTTAAAGCCTAAGTTAAAAATCAAGATAAAAGAATTAGCAACCCCTTAGCTGGATGAGTATTTCTTTTATAACATCATGCATAAAATCATATTGTTTCACTTTGATTGGTGGGCTTCCACCTTTGCCAGAGAACTTGGCTTGACCTGTGAGAGCCATTGTGGAAACACACCTCCCTCTTCTCGTTGAATTTGGCCTATAATCTCATTTCTCATGCATTAGTGATATGAATCTTATAAGCCTGAGTCAAATGATTATTGAAAAAATGAAAATAAAATGTAATATGATTTGCATTAGATTTATGTCATTTTTCATGCCCTTACATGATATAGTTTCTTAGGGAGTGAGTTTAAGGACTAGTCTCTTTCTAAAATAAATAATAGCCTAACAATCTTACATAAAGCATATGATTTGCCTACACAAATTTAAAATCATAGGAGGAGTTAGTTGGCAGTCTCTCCTAGGTAGTTGTAAATCTAAGCAGTCGGGTGGTTTCTCCTCTCTTATGGATAAAATCCAAATACTCATTTTCTCCTTAGATTTAAGTTGTGCTTTTGTCCCTCATAAAAGCTCCATAGATTTAGGTTCTGAGATTGCTTCTCCCTTTTATGGGCCATAAGCATAAATCCTCACCTCTTAGGCATTTTTATAATCTTATATTATGTAATTATAAGCCCTAAATTTTTGATAAAAAATTCAACTCAAATAAACTAAATCAATCTAAAAAATGTAAAGCCCAGCCATAGGATAGTCTGAGATGTTCGCTAGTGTGGTGAAAATATTCTCGCCTTCATCTATCCTTTTTGGAGAGGATAAATAAAATAGAAATATACGCCTTTTGGTCGGGACACCACATAGATCTGATATTCTTATTAGGGTGATCAGGTATGACATTAAGGAGAGGTGTATTATCTCAAAAGATATAAATCACCACCCTACAATGGACCTAATCACCTCAATAAGAACTCCTAAGAACTATGGGTATGCATATGTACCAGATATTCTTCTTCTACTTTACATGGAAAAGTAAAGTATGGTTCATTTTAAACTGAGTTTGTTAAGTTCCCTACAGAGGCAAGCCCTCATAGTTAATTACATCCTAAGGAAAATGATTCTTTAGGAATACTCTCGATTAAGGTAAATGATCATTTCTCCAAAGATTTCAATAGGTAGGACTATCAATCGATTAGTTTATTTTTAGCAAATCAAGTGGGATAGATCAAGAGGAGGGAGTTCTTATCAAAGCCAAATAGAGGTGAGTAGAGGACATTTAGGATACTAGGAGGCCTAGTAAACATCCCAAACTATTCTATGGTTGGGCTTTACATTTTTGAAATTGAGGGGAATTATTTATTTGAGTTAAATTTTTATTAGAAGTTTAGGGCTTATAATTCCAATACAAGGTTATGAAAATGCCTAAGAGGTGAGAATTTATTCTTATGACCCATAGAAGGGAGAAGCAACATCAAACCTAAATCTAGAGAACTTTAGCAAGGGCTAAAAGCATGACCTAAATCTAAGGCAAAAAATGGGTATTTGATTTGTCTCCGCAAGAGAGGACAAACCACTCGATTGCTTAGAAAACTTGCCAATAACTCCTCTATGATTTTAAATTTATCAAGTCAAATTTATGCTTGATAGCTTTTTATTTTGAAAGAGATTAAGTCCTTAAACTCTCTAAGAGATAATCATGTATGCTTCAAATGATATAAATCTAATGCAATTAAGATTTCAATTTATTTTTATTTTTGAACAATCATTTTGACTCAGGATAATAAGATTCATATGCCTAATGCATGAGAAATAAGATTATTGGTTGAAATCAACGAGAAGGGAGGAGGTGTGTTTCCACTCTCAGTCAAGCTCTGAAAAGGTGGAAACCCTCCAATCAAGAGTGAAATAAGATGCATTTATGCATGATGTTAGAAAAGAAATACTCACCATAAGGGAATTCTTTTATCTTGATTTTAAGCCTAAGCTTTAGGTGAGGTTATGAGTTATTTACTTTAATTTCAAATTATTAAATTTGGCAGAAGATTTATTTTCCCTAAGAGTCTAATCATCATCCAAGCCATACATAAAGCAAGGAAGAAATAAGGAAAAGGATGTCAATGCACAAGATAAACAAATCTATGGTGAAAATTCTTATAAGGGAGTCGCCTTTCAAATCTGTGGGGAGAAAAGAAAGAGGAACCCTTACAAAAAATCATCTTGGTAAGATGCCATGCAGATCCATAGATGTACTTATTCAGGTGATCGGATACATCATCAAGGTATAGTGTACTATCTCAAAAGATAGAAGCCACTACCCTTTAATGGAACCAATCACCTTAATAAGGACTCCTAAGGATGATGGGTATGCATATGTAGTAGAGATTCTTCCTCTACTTTACATGAAAAGTAAAGTAGGGTTTATTTTAAATTGGGTTCATTAAGTTTCCTACAATGGAAAGCCCCATAGTTAATTACATCCTAAGGAATGGGGATTCCTTAAGAAAACTCTCAATTAAGGTAAATGATCATTGCCTCTGAAGATTTTAATAGGAAGGGCTATCAATCAATTGGTTTGTATTTGAAGATCAAATGGGATTGATCAAAAGGGGGAGTTATTATCATAGCCAAAATGAGAATAAGTAGGAGATGCTCATGATGCTAGGAAACTAGCGAGCATTTCAAACTATCCTATTGTTGGGCTTTACATTTTAGAAATTGATTTAGTTTATTTTGAGTTGCATTTTTCATTAGAAATTTAGGACTTATGATTCCTTAACACAAGATTAAAGAAATTTCTAAGAGGTGAGGAATTATACTTATGGCCCATAAAGAGGAGAAGCAACCTCATAACCTAAATATAGGGAGCTTCGGTGAGGGCAAAAAACACCTAAATCTAAGGCAAAAAATGAGTATTTAGTTTTCCTCCACAAAGAGGACAAATCACCTGACAGCTTGGACTTACAACCACCTTGGGGTGGCTGCCAACTAACTCCTCCTACTATTTTAAATTCATGTATGCAAGTCTTTATGCTTATGTAAGATAACAAGGCTATTTTTATTTAGAAAGATACTAAGTCCTTAAACTCACTCCCTAAAGAGACTAGATCATGTAAAAGGACATGCTTCAATGACCTAAATCTAATGTAATTCAAATTTCATTTTATTTCATTTTTGGACAATTGTTTTTGACTCAGGCTAATAGGATTCTTATGAATAATGCATGAGAAATTAGATCATTGGCCAAAATTAATGAGAAGTTTAGGAGGTGAGTTTCCACCATGGCCCTCAAAGGTCAAGCCAGGTTCTCTGGCAAAGGTGGAAGCTCTCCAATCAGGAGTGAAATAATATGCATATATGCATGATATTATAAAGAAAATCTCATCCAGTTAAGGGTTTCTAATTCTTTTATCTTGATTTTAATCCTAAACTTTAGGTGAAGTTATGAGTTGTTTAATTTTAATTTGAATTGTTAAGTTGGGTAAAAAATTTATTTTTCACTAAAGAGCCTAATCCTCATCCAGGACATACATAAAGCAAGGAAGAAACTAGGAAAAGCATGCCACTTAATGCATAAGTTAAACAAACATCAATCAATTTATAAAATTAGTGCAAAAAGAATAAAAGGCCATTGTGGTCGGGCACCATCGCACAAACCTGAAAAATATCAAATATGGGTAGCCTAGCTCTACCCTTATACAACCAGATTACAAATGAATTGAATTACAATTTAAGCAAAAGAATTCATTGTTATGGGGGTCTTCAAGCTTTCTTTTTTCTTTCTTCTTTTCTTCTTTCTTCTTTTCTTTTCTTATTTCTTCTTTTGGTTCTTCCTTTTAGATGGTTGGAAGGTGGATGCTCCAAGGCTTCACATGGTACATAAGATAAGATCTTATGACCAATGTTCATCCTAATCCCCCATAACAAATCATTCCAAAATACTAAAAATACAAATTTTTACATGAAAAGGAAATGTATAAATCTAACTAACACCTACAAAACAAAGGTCACACTACAAAAATCCCAAGAATATATATTGGACTTATCACCCCACACATGGGTGACTAAGTCCACCTGGCCTATGGATTATGAAAAAGGGGTATAAGCACCTGCAAGCAAGAAGCATTTATATTTTTATTTATGATAAGGCCCATTTAGCACAATCCCCTACAGAAAAGAATGATTAGTCTAAGCACATCCTACCATTCATTCTATGAGCATACACCCTAACATCTAATCTAAAACATTCATCATAAATCAAAATACAACATCAAGCCATGCACCGACCTAACCTAAAGCTAGAAGTGGTGACTTAGGCTAATGTGTGTGCTTTGAAGGTTTGTGTGGTATGCTTAGCTTAAGACTTTAGGTTCAAATTTTATAAGTATGAAAGACATGTTTAACTTAAAGAGGGTTTCATTTAAGTTGTTTAAGTATTTTGGGTTTATTTTATTTTATATTTTAATTTGGTTTAAGTGAAACCTAGAACTAATTACTAAGTTATAAAGAGAGGGAAAGAGAAGAGAGCTTCTTTTTCCTTCCCTAATTCTTAAGTAATTTATAAGGTAAGTTCACATTTTAATTTCATTTAGGTGAATGTTTTGATTAAATCTTTTAATTAATCCTAAGTTTAGATCAACTCTAAACAAACCTATCCAAAAAGAAAGATAATTTAAGATTAAGAAAAATGAATCAAAATTCACATAACATACATTACTTCATTTCTTTCCCAACATGTATAACATGCATATGGATGGAACCTAAGCATATCTATACATGCAACTGAGAATAGTTAACACAGTTTATGATGCATGCTAAGTAATCCATTTAAGAAAATTTAGAAGTTAAGAATGTATGATTTTCTTAAGTAGAAAAGATTTTCTTTATCCAAATTTTCACATACATGCATGAAAGTAAGAAAGGCATAAGTGAGTACGCCCATTGTTAACTAGAGGTGTAAGGTATAAAACCTACTTAGGGCTACTTAAAGCCTCGCAACCTTAGGGTTGTCCAGACTAATATACCTCTTTCCTTAGGTATTAACATGCATATAAAAGAAATGAAAAGAAAAAAAGAATATGCAAAAGTTTGCTTAATGGTTTCATTTTGTTTATATGATTTCTTCATGCAAGTGTAGACAATCCTTCTTAGATTATGGCATAGGGATGAATAAGGTATTGGATTAAGTAAGTGTTGGGTTCTTTTCAAATGAACCCTACATCTTACCAACCCTTATTTAAAACTATGTTAACATAAGAAAGAAAAGAAAGGCTACATTAAACATGCTTTATAATTCATCACATGCAAGCTAATAATTAGGATATAAGAATAACACACTTTTAAATTTAATGTTTCATTTATAGATTTTGAAAATACTTTGGATTTAGTAGTGATAATAGCCATTCATATTTTACTTTAGCCAACACATGCACATTTGACATAAAGTAAACAATTTCATTTTAAAATTTTGAAAACATGAAATCATGGATGCATAAATCACATGGAATACAATTTAACATGTTGGGAAAGATCTAAAGCAATGTAATCATGTAAAAAAAACTCAGTTTACTTAATTCCTAAAGTCATTCTTAAAGAATAAGAAAACTTAGAATAAATCAAAGTCAATTTTGAAATGATTTTTGTTTATTTAAAGTTTGATTTAATTTTAAAAGGGTGAGATGAGTTTGTTATTCCTAACCCATTCCCACATGTGTTTTGTATTTTAATTTAATTTTTAGATAATTTGATCCATTTGTAAGTGTTGATTAGGTTAGGGTATACATTATGTGGCTTAATTAACCCTTACCTACACCACCTTAGAAAAATTAACTAAGTAATTATGAGCCAACGAGATGACATAAAACCCATAAGGTATGTAAATTTGCAATGCACCTAGTAATGAAAAGGCCTAATACAATTTGGCTAATAATTAAAAGTTAATTAAGCTAAGGGGTTTTAGCTTAAGTACTTTTAAAACACCCTTTCACACTTATGAAAGGAGTTTTAATTTCCTTAATTAGACTTAGACTATTAAACACCTAAGCAACCACCCAAGGTAGATTAATTAAGTTCTGGAGATTTTTAGAATTTTTGAAAATTGTTTAAAGGGATAATTAATGAATTAACCCTTAATTAAGATGGGATTGAGGAAAGAAAATGGGGTTTAAGGAATATCTTAAGAGAAATACCCCAAAATTATTCCATAAAATCTCTATTCACTGGATCTAGCCTTAGTCTAACTTAATCATAGGGAAAATCCACTAATTATACCTTAATTACCCTTAATTACATGAAAGGGGTAATTAGGGAATGAGCTAGCAATTTCCCTAATCAATGCCTCAATAAATCTCAAGAAAATTAGGGGAGGTAGAGGTCATTCCCTAAAATGAACCCTACAAGTTTGAGATTAATTGGTACTTAATTAGGGAATAATTAGCTAATTAACATTCCCAAAAAAAACCCAAATTCATACAAAAAGGGAAATCAAAATACATTGAAAATTTTTTAGAAAATTCTAGATGGAATTTATCTATCCAAGGCATTTTTCCTTTTATTTTTTGATTTTTCTTGAAGGAGTTATGATTTATCTTGAAGGAGTTATGACTTTTTGAAGGTTTTTGAATTGATTAGAAATTAAGAATAATCCCTAACTAATCCTAGGTTAATACCCGCTCACGGCATGACGCGTGGTGGCGGTGGTTAGCGTGCTTTACACGCATCATAAGTACTTAAGTTATCGCATCGGGAAGGGCGGCCTGCGCTTTTATCTTAGTCGTCTCATCAAAGATGGTGAGATACCCGCATTTAAATTAAGGATTAATTTCTAAAATGTGGAAATAATCTCAGTCGTCCATCTAAAAATGTGTGAATGGATGACTGAGATGGGTTGAGTTCTTCCCTGAGGATTAATGTGAATCATTCACAATCCAAGGAGACATCCGAGCCCGATCCTTCATGGATTCATTCAAGACTCAACCCACACCACTAAAGAACCAAAGTGGCCAATCCAATAATGGATTTTACATGAAATGGAAATTTCTTTCACAAAAGACCAACACCCCTTAGCCTAAGTGGTCAGAAATTCACTAACCTCGCTGGAGTTGATCACCGGCTCTCGGGATCAACGAGGTAGCTTCGTATAGTGGAAACAAATCCCTGTTGAAGTTCTTAGCTCTTGAGGTTGAGTGGATGAATGGGTGGACCAACTCCTCTTGATCTCCCTTGCCACTTTGATCGAATTGTGTTCTTCCTTGCTATGGGAATTAAATTGGAAGCTTGTGTAGGCTCAATTGATCATCTGATGATGATTGTAGGAGGAATTTGGATGAGATTGAGTGTAGAAGAAGTTTGCTCTTCAATGGGCCTCCCCTATTTTGTGCTATGCAAAATCGAAGAATGGTAATTCTCAATCCTCTCTAGGCACCTTGGGAAAGCTCTGTGAAGGTTTCTAAGGCTTCCTAGGTTCCAATCGATCAAGTGTGTATCAAAATTTTATTGGATTAGGGGGAGTATATCTCCCCCTATGGCAATCGAACAGTTGAGCATAAGCTTGCCATTTTGATCCAATTGACCTCATGGGATGAGTTGTTTTGGTTATTAGAGGTGTGCACATGGTCGGTTTGGCCAGAGGAGTGGAAGGCTAACTCCCATATGCATCCAATTGAGCTTTGGGGGGAGTTTGAAATTTCAATTTGGCCATGGGTGGTCGAGTTTGTTCCATGGCGCAAATGGGATGACCCAACCCCATTGGGTTGGGTGCACCACTCATCACTAGGTCCCCTTGAGATTTTAGGAGAGCCTCAAGTGATTGTGATGAGTGCATGACCAGAATACCCATGGGCTAGGCCAAAATTTATTCTACGACTTAGGGGTATAGTGGTCATTTTGCTATTTTTTTTTCAATTTAGGTATGTTTGGTATGTTGAGAAAATAGGTTGTGCTAAATTTTATTGTATTTGGAATCCATTTGATAGGGTTTGGCTCATGTTGATCCATTTAGGTCAAAATGTTGATTGAATTTGGTCAGGTCAAACCAAGGGTTGGGTCAAGTTCATATGACCATTTGGAATATTTTGGTGCCTTTGGTTTGGTTCAATTTGGATTAGATTTGATTTTGGCTCATATGACTCATTTAGGTCAAATGGGTCAAGTTAACCCATTTGACCTCCTTGGGTTAGGTCAATGATATGGTTAGGTTTGGTTGGTCATATGGAGTGGATTTGTATCTTTATTTCCAATCAATTTTGATTAGGTTCAATTTTTGCTCAACATGACCCCTTTAGGTCATGTTGGGTCAAAGGTCAATTGGGCTAGGTTGGGTCTAGTTAGCCAATTGAGGCTTTGGTCAAGTTCAACAAGTGATTTGAAATGAACTTGATCCAATGGTTTGAGTCAATTTGGCTTAGATCAAGTTTTGACTCATTTTGGCCCTTTAGGTCAAATTGGGTCAACTTGGGTCAAGTGGGCCAAATGGGCTAGGTTAGGCTCAAAGGTTGACTTGGTCAAGTTCAAACATAGGTCATGAGTGAACCTAGATCAATAGTTTCAATCAATTTGTCCTATGGTGGATTTTGCCTATGTAAGGTTTCATTTTAGGTTAAGTGTTGACTTGGTCAACCCTTAGGTTTGACTTGGTTTGACCCAATTTGATTGATTGATCATCCCACGATGATTTTTTATCATGATGAGAAGAATATATGAGTTTTGTTCAATCCAATTTGGTTAGGATCAAAAGTTGGCTCATAAGGATACTTTAGGTCACTTTGGGTCAAGTGAGCCTAAGTGGGTCAAATGGCTAGATCAAAGCTTGATTTGAAGTTGATTGAACTTGTATATGGATTTATGATTGAAATATAAATCCATTTACAAGAGGTTTGAAGTCAAAATGGATTTTGATCCATTTGAAAATTTCATATTCAAAGGAAGAATATGAAAGAGTCTTAGGTTTGATTTTTGATTTGGGTTTTGATTGAAGGATTGAGGTTTGGATTTATATATGAGCTCATAATTGTAGGGTTGATTGAACCATGAGAGAAAATCAAGAGTTTGGCTTGATTTGAAAGTGATTTTAGCTAAGTTCAAGATTTTGGCTTGAAAGACTTAGACTTGATTTTGATTTGATTTGAGTTTGAGTTTTGGAGTTGGTTTTGATTGTTTAAATTTATATTTCATTTATATATGTGAATATAAATGAGAATATAAATTAATCATGAGAAAATTTCAAGACTTTGAAAGATTTTAATCATAATTTGGGTTAAATCCATTCAAGGGAATTTAAAGGATTTAATTGAATTTTTAATTTTAATTTTAATTTTTGAATTGGATTGGATTGATTTATATTTATATTTCATTTATATATGAGAACATAAATGAAATTACAAATATATTTTGAGAAAATTGCATGAGTTTGAAGTGCTTTGATCAAAGTAGTTTAAGTTGAATCTATTAATGAAAAATTAATAGATTTAAGGGAATTTCAAGCATTTTTAATTTGAAATTTAATTTTTTTTTCCTTTGATTGGATTTATTTATATTTATATTTTATTTACATATGGGAATATAAATGAGGATATAAATTGATTTTGAGAAAATCCCATGGATTTGAGTAGGTTTGATCAAGGTTTGGAGTTGATTTTGGCTAAGTCCATGGAAAATTAAAGGAATTTAGGACAATTTTCATGAATTGATTTTGAATTTTAAATTTAATTTGATGGGTTTGAATTTATATTTCATTTATATATGTGAATAAAAATGAGAATATAAATGGATCATGAGAAAATCTCAAAGGTTTGAATTGGCTTGGATCAAGATTTTGGTTAAGTCCTCAAGGGAAGGATTAAGTACTTGGCAAAATTTGGACTTAGGAATTTTTGATGGATTTTTTATCATGGGTTTCAATCAAAAGTTTCAATCATGGATTTGATTTAGATTTGAAGAAAATTAAATTGAATTGATTTGGAGTTTTGACTTGAAAGAAGGAAAGGTGAGGAATGGTGCAAGCTAAGGGTAGGCAAGTTCCTAACACCGTTAAGGCATAACCTATTCCTATGGCTAAATCTTCTAAGTCTTCTAGGGCTAGGGGAGTGTCCACCTACTCACTAAATGTGTCTTAAGCCTAAGGAACTCTCAAATTCTAAGAGGGATCCTATGTTTGAGATGGAGTGTTGAGAGCTCATTCTAAAAATGAGGTTAACAAAATCATGAATCAATTTATAAAGCTAATCGCAAAAGAATAAGAGGCCAATTATGATCGAGCACCACCGCACAAACCCAAAAACAAATTGGGTTGTTGAGCTCTACCCTTATACAACGTGGATTACAAATGAATTAAATATAATTAAGCAAGGAATTCATTGTTATGCGGGTCTTCAAGCTTCTTTTTTTCATTCTTCTTCTCTTCTTTCTTCTTCTTTTCTTCTTTCTTCTTTTGATTCCTTCTTTTGGATGGTTGGAAGGTTGATGCTCTAAAGGCTTCACATGATACATAAGCAAAGCCTTATAACTAATGTTTATCCTAATCCTCATAACAATCATTCCAAAATTCTAATTGCAAAAACTACATGAAAAGGGAAAAAATGGAAATCTAACACCTGCAAAATAGAGATTAACTAAAATAAACCATACAAATCCCAAGCATGTATATTAGACTTAACACCTCACACATGGATAACTAAGTCCACCTAGCCTATTGGATTATACTTAGGGGTATAAGCACGAGCACAACAAAAAACATTTATATTTTTATTTATTACAGCATCCCTTAAGCACAATCCCCTACAGAAGATAATGGTTAGACTAAGATCGCCCTACCATTCAGTCTATACACATGCACCCTAACATCCAGTCTAAAACATTTCATCACAAAATAAAAGCAAACATCAAACCATGCAGTGTCTAACCTAAAGCTAGAAGTGGTGACTTAGCCTAATGTGTGTGCTTCTAAAGTTTGTGTGGTATGCTTAGCTATGGCTTTAAGTTAGAATTTTCTAAGTATGAAGAATGTTCAACTTAGGGGAGGGTTTCATTTAAGTTATCTAGATGTTTTGGGTTGATTATATTTTATGTTTTGATTAGATTCAAGTGAATCCTACAATTAATTACTAAGTTGTAAAGAGAGGGAAAAAGAAGAAAACTTCTCTTTCCTTCCCTAACCTAAGTAATTTTTGAAGTGGATTCATATTTTTAGTTTTGTTTAGTGAATGTTTTATTATGTGTTTCAATTAATCCTAAGTTTAGATGAACTCTAAACAAACCTATTCAAGATAAAGGCATTTTACGATTAAGAAAAGTGAAGTAAATTCACAAAACACACATCACTTCATTTCTTTCCCAAGATATATAACATGCATATGAATGGATCCTAAGAATATCTATACATACCAAATGAGAATGTTTAGCACACTTTAAGATGCATGCTAAGTAAGTTACTTAAGAAAATTTGAATGTTTATCATGCATGATTTTCATTAAGTAGAAAAGAGGTTTCTTATCCAATTTTCATATGCACATATGAATGTATGAAAGGCATAAGTGAGTACGGCGCCATTGTTAGCACCAGGGGTGTAAGGTACAAGACCTACTTGGGGCTACTTAAAGCCTCGCAACCCCGAGATTTTCCAGACTAATATACCACTTTCCTTAAATACAAACATCTGTATAAAAGAAATGAATGGAAAAGAAAGAATGCAAAAGTTTGTGTTGGTTGATTTATTTATGTTTATGTAATTTATATGTACAAGTGTAGGTATCTTTCTTAAGTAATAGCATAAGAATGAATAGGATATGGAATTAGGCAAGTGTTGGGTTCTTTTCAAATGAACCATACACTTTGTCAAATCCTATTCAAAACTATACCAAAAGAGAGGAGAACTAAACACATCCTTATATTTTACTCACCTGCAAGCTTACAAGTAAGATATAAATAATACACTTTCAGTTTTGATAATTGATTCATATATTTTAAAAATAATTTGGATTTAATAGTAATAATAGCCACTCATATTCTTACTTTAGCCAAAACATGCAATTTTGACATAAAGGAAATATTTTCATTTTAAATTTGATTTTGAAAAGCATGAATGTATGAAATCATATGACACACACATTTAGCATGTTAGAAAGAACTAAAGTAATGAAAGCATGTAAACACATTCACCATAATTAATTCCTAAAGACAATCTTATGAAATAAGAAAGTTTAAAGTAAATCAAAGTTTCTTTAATGTGATTTTTATTTGATCTTGAGTTTGATTTAATTTGGAAAATATGAATTAAGTTTGCTATTCCTAACCCATTCCCACATGTGTTTGATATTTTTTTTAATTTTTAGGTGATTAGATTCATTTTATATTTTGATTAGGTTAAGGTATGAATTAGGCATGTTAATTACCCCTTACCTACACCACCTTAGCATAGTTAATCAAATAATTATGAGCTAATGAGATAACATAAAACCTCACAAGGAATTTAAATTTGCAGTGCACCTAGGAAGAAAAGGGACTAAGGTAATTTGGCTCATGATTAATGATTAATTAAGATAAGGGGTTTAACTTAAGTAATTTCAAAACACCCCTCACACATATGAGTTGAATTTTGATTTCCTTAATTATACTTAGGCTTTTGAACACCTAAGTATCTACTCAGGTAGATTAATTGAGTTTTGGAAAGTTTTAGAATTTTAAGAAATTAATTGAGTGGGTAATTAGTGGATTAACCATTTAATTAAGAGAGGTTTAAGAAAGAAAAGGGGGTTAAAGGAATAGCTTAGGGGAAATTCCCCAAAATTATTCTCTAAACCTCCTATTCTCTGAAACAGACCTTAATCAAGTTAAACAAAGGATTAAAAAATTAATCAAACCCTTAATTAACCTTAATTATATTAAGGGGTAATTAGAAAATGAATTAGAAATTTTTCCAATTAAGCCACCAATAAATCCCAAGAAAATTATGGGTGGCAGAAGTCATACCCCAAAATATACTCAAGAAGTTTGGGAATAATTTGTGGATTAATTAAAGGGTAATTAGCAAATTAACTTTCCTAATAAAACTAAAAATTAGAGAAAGACACTATTTAAAATCAATTTTAATTAATTTTATAGAATTCCATGTCAAATTATCTATCCAATGCAATTTATTTCATATTTTTATGATTTTTCTATGTTGAGATATGAATTTTAGAAATTTTGGTGATTAATTAGAAATATTTAAATCCCTAATTAAATCCTTAATCCCACGGGTGCCACGTATGCGACTAATAGGGCATGTGCTTTACACACATCTCCTTTTGATTGGTTTTTTAAAACATAGTAATGTAGCGCCGCATGGTGGCGACACTATGCACTTTCTCCTCAGCCGTTCAATCAAGGATCGGATGGCTGAGATTAAAGCTACAGATCAGAGGATTAAAAAAGAATATATCCCGTGTTTTAATCTCGATCATCCATCCAAAATGCATGGATGGATGGCTAGAGATCCGTCCCTATTCTCCCCTATGAAGAATGGAGGCCATCCATATCCTAGGGGATGATCTGAGCTCGATTGAGCTCAGATTGATCCCAAATTTTACCCACACCATCAACATGCATAGAAGATTATATCCAACCGCTAGATTTTCATGGGGTGAAAATTTTCATCACAAAGGATCAACACACAATGGAATTAAGCACATTAATGGCTAACCTCACGAAGGTGATCACTAAGGCTCGATTCCCTTAGAGAAGCTTCGTCTGGTTGACACGAAGCTTTGCTAAGAGTTTGAGGCTTGAAAATTGAATGGATTCTTCTAGAGGAAAATTCCTCCTTATCTTGAGAGCCTTTGGTCTAGGGCACTCCTCCTCACCTTTGAAGCTTGAGAAAGAGTATGGGTGCACTCGACTTGGTCCTCTGATGAAGCTTGAAGAAGGAATTGAGTAGAGTTTGAGTGTGGAGAAAGTTGGAAATTCAATCGAGCTCCCCTATTTTTTATTAAGAAAAATCGAGAAGAGAGAAATTGAATCTCCCTCTAGGAAGCATAGCATAACTTTTAAATGGCTTCTATGACTCCCCCTCACTCAATCGACTATGGCTCTGTGAAGATTCAAATGAGTTAGGGGAAGTATATCTCCCCCTTTGACAATTGGACGGTAGAGCATAGGCTTACCATTTTGATCAAATTGCCTTGATTCAGTGGGTTGTTTTAGCTATTAGAGTTGTCCTTGAGTTCATTTTAGGTTAGGGAGTGGAATGGTGAACTCCCCATGTGCTCCATTTGAGTGTAAGGAAGATTCTCATGTGGCTATTTCCATGCACATAGTCAATTTGGCGATTGAGTCAAGTTGGGCTGACTCAAACCCATTGGGTTGGGTGCATCACCCTCCCTAGTGTACACTTTATCTATTAGGAGAGTATCAAGTAGATATGAAGAGGATTTGACCAAATTTCAAGTGGAATTGGCCAAAATTTACTCTATGGCCTAAGGGTAAAATGGTCATTTAGATGATTTTTTTAATTTTGGTATGTTTGGAATGTTGAGAAAATAGGTTTGGCCAAGTTTCATTGAATTTAGAGTTCATTTAGTATGGTTTCGCTCATATGGACCCATTTAGGTCAAAATGGGTCAACTCGAGTCAAGTTGACCAATTGGCCAAATTGGGTCTAACCAAGGGTTGGGTTAAGTTTATATGATCATTTGAAATCTTTTGGTGGCTTTGGTTTGATTCAATTTGGTTTAGGTTTGAATTTGGTTCATATGACTTCATTTAGGTCAAATTGGTTAAGTTGACTAAAATGACCCATTTGACCTATTTGAGCTAAGTTATGGGTAGGTTTAGGATTGGTTGGTCATATGAAGTGGATTGGTATCTTTATTTCCAATCAATTTTGGTTAAGTTTGAATTTGGCTCAATATGACCCTTTAGGTTAAGTTGGGTTCAAGGTCAATTTGGATAGGTTAGGTCTAAATGGCCAATTGAGACTTTGGTCAAGTTTAACAAGTGATTTGGAATGAACTTGACCCATTGGTTTCAATCAATTTGGCTTAGAGCAAGTTTTAACACAATTTGACTTTTTAGGTCAAGTTGGGTCAACTTGGGTCAAGAAGTCAATTGGGCTAGGCTAGGCTCAAATGTTGACTTGGTCAAGTTCAAACATTAGTCATGAATGAACTTAGATCAATCATTTCAATCAATTTGGCCTATGGTGGATTTTGGCTATGTTAGATTTCATTTTTGCTAAGTGTTAACTTGGTCAACTCTTAGGTTTGACTTGGTTTGACCTAATTTGAGTGATTGATCATCTCATGATGAGAGGCTTAGGCGAGTTTGATTCAATCCAATTTGGTTAGGATTAGAATTTGGCTCATAAGGGGTACTTTAGGTCACTTTAGGTCAAGTGAGCCTAAGTGGGTCAAATGGCTTGGTCAAAGGTTGATTTGAGTTTGATTGAACTTGTATATGGACTTATGATTGAAATATAAATCCATTTGCAAGTGGTTTGAAGTCAAATGAGTTTTGATTCATTTAACAATTTCAAGTTCAAAGGGTGAACAAAAAATTGATTTTGGCTTGATTTTTGAATTGAGTTTTGATTAAGTGATTGAAGTTTGTATTTATATTTGGATTCATGACTGAAGGATTGATTGAATCATGAAGAAAAAATCAAGAGTTTCGCTTAATTTAAAATTGATTTGGCTAAGTTCAAGATTTTGACTTGAAAGGCTTAGGTTAGATTTTGATTGAAATTGAACTTGATTTTTGGAATTGGTTTGATTAATTTGAATTTATATTTCATTTATATATGTGAATATAAATGAGAATACAAATGGGTTATGAGAAAATTTCAGGAGTTGAAGTGATTTGAACATAATCCAAAGGAATGTCTTGCAGTTTGCAATGATCAATTCAAGGAAGAAAGCTCGGGGACTCACATCTTTCACTACAAAAGACCACTAGGGTGATCGATTGCTTTGGCAACAAATCGAACCCTACCTAGGGCTGCTCGTCAATTTACGATAGTCATGCTAGAAAAAATGCATTATAGTCTTACATCTTCCAAAGTGGAATGGTTGTCGAGGTAAGCTGCTTGTGGAAAAATATATTAAACCCGACTTAAGGGCGACTACATAGTGAGTATCGACCCGGGGATTTATCTCAACTCAAGTAGTCAGGCAATTCCTATAGGGAGTTATGTTGACAATGCCCTAGAGATAGGATGGCTGCTTGGAAGAAAGGGCCCTTTCAGGGCTTGAATTCCTAATCTACAAGTGAATAAATTTTGTTTATTTGTTTTATTTATTTTAACGTGGACCCTGTTAGTTTGCGAGGGATCAAACTGAGAAGGAGTTTATATTAGCCTAGACCTATCTCAAATTTACTGAACTAAGGGAGAATCTACATATCCGTTGAACAAATTCTCCAACCATATGGGTGGCTTCTAGGAAAGGGGGACTGTCCAATCCAAAAGTAACCCAGGTAGTGTCTAAATGGGTCACAAAGTACGTGATCCAAATAGAATGCCCGCATGGAGTGGGGCCACTAAAGGTCTTAATCAAACACCCTGGAGAAGATGACATGGCTAGTCATATATCCCATAGGTATTCGGTGTCCAACTCAGGGAGAAAGCCCACGGACTCACATCTACTAAGAGTGGTGTACTCAGGGTGAGTCGCTGTCAACATAGATAACATCAACCAACCTAAGGTACCCATTAGTTTGCAACTATAAGCCTAGGAAGAAAGCTCGGGGACTAACATCCTCCATAGCGAACGATTCTAAGATAGTCTCTTGACCCGACGGTGCCATCGACTGGGGCCACTGAGTGAGTGCCACTAGGGGACTTATATCAACTCAAACATAGCCAACAATAAAGAAGCCTATGGGGGACTTACCCTAAATCTCAAATATACTCAACCTAGTTAGTGCATGATGGCTAGTTCAAGAAGAAAGCATAGGGACTCACATCTTCTTATGCAAAGTCATCATGAGATAGCTTACTGGCTAGTAGTGAAGCCTACCATACTAACAAGGTGCTCGTTGGTTTGCAATGATCAAGTTAGGAATAAAGTGTGGGGACTCACATCCTCCAACAAGTGACTGCTGGGGTGACATACTAGCAAGGTAGCATGTAAATTCGACCTAGAGAAACTAATGAGTGAGTGCCATAGGGGGCTTGCTCCCATATCAAAATAGCCTAACACAAAAGATTTGTGTTTGTTTTGTGTATGTGTTAATAGGAATAGGATGCCTCTTGGGTTCTCTCACACCTATCCTAAACACACTAGGGAGTTTGATGGAATGGTGCCATGAATGGAAACAAGGAATTCCTACTAAGATAGGATGTCATTCGGGTTCTCTTACACCTAACTTAGTTGTGCTAATCGAAATAGGATGTCCCTTGGGTTCTCTCACACCTATTCTAATAGCTCCAAGAGATTGGTGTTTATGATGTGAAAGAGGGATAGGATGTCCCTGGGGGACTCTCACACCTAACATAAATATGTCATGGCAGATTCGCATGACAAGCAATTAACGCTTCACAAGAAGAGAAGATTTTGATGAAATAGAATCAGATTTTTGTTCTTTGATAGAATTGTTTTCAAACATGATTTATTTTATGGGTAATATTTTTTTAGGTAGAGCCCATTAATTAGAAGCATCGGGTGTTCCCCTTTACAATCGATGAGCTGATATGATCCTCCTTAGTAGGCCTTCTCTATAGCATAGGGGCCTTCCCAAGTGGGTTCAAACTTGCCTCCCATCTTTTGACGGGCAACAATTGGTCTCCTTAGGACTAACACAAGTTCTCCTACTTGGAAAGACCTAGGTGGACCAGCTTTTTATTAGCTTGAATCATTTTGGCTTTATACAACTCGAGGTTCTGGCATGCCCGTAGGCAACTCTCCTCCAAACCTTCGAGCTCTTCTAACCACAACTTTGCATTCTGCTTTGAATTGATCTTGCTACCTAATGCCATCCTTAGTGATAGGAGTTGGACTTCTAATGATAGAACGGCTTCAGACCCATACACTAAGGAAAATGGAGTAGATTGAGTTGGAGTGCAGTATGTGGTGAGAAGGCTTCAAAAGCTGCATGCCACTTGTTGTCATCAAGAATCTTCTTTAATATTTGGATGAGAGTTTTATTGAAGGCTTCTGCTAAGCCATTTTCTCTGGGGTAGTAGATGGTAGAGTATCTCCAATCTATACCGTATCTTCTGGAAAAATTATTAATCTTTGTGCTTTTGAATGCAATATCATTATCGAATATAATTCATCGAGGCACCCCGAACCTAGATACGATATGGTTCCTAAAAAATTTGAAGCATGTGCTGAGTTATGACCTCTTTGAGTGGGATTACCTTTGCCCACTTGGAAAAGTAATCGGTGGCAGCTAGAATAAATCGATGACCCTTGGAAGAAGGATGAGCAATCAAACCCACAATGTCAGTACCCCAACACTCAAATGGCCATGAGGCCAATGTAGGGTGTAGAAATGTTGGGTGGTTGGTGGAGGACCATACTGTGTACCTAACACTGATGGCATATTCTAGCTACATCCATGTAGTTTGTAATCATCAAAAGCCAGTAGTATCCAAGTCACTTAATCATCACCTTCATCTTCGAACGGAACTAATGTGCTCCACGTAGACCTGAATGTACCTCAGTTACAATACCACAGGCTTCATGTTTATCTAAACAACGTAACTACATTTGGTCAAAGGACTGGTAGTACAGGGTGCCATCAACGAGAGCGTAAGAGAGAGCTCTTTGTTTCACCTGATGGGCTTGTGACTTTTCTTGAGGTAATTTGCCAATGTTTGAATAGTCTATGAATGGTTTTCTCCAATCCAGCTCATCATCCATTTTGGCAATGGTAACCTCCCCTTCAAAAGAAAGTCTCTCAATGAGTTCAACATCAATAAAGGATAGGACTTATCTATTTTAGACCCTTATTGAAATGGACTCATCTTCCATACATGTCAGTTCCTTAGCATGTTTGGCCAAAAGCATCTGCTATTGCATTCTCTACTCGGGGAACCTTACAGATGGTGACTTCAAGAATCTGGGCCAACAGCTTCATGATATACTCATGGTAATGACAAAGCTTGGGTTTGAGAACCTTGTAGGACCCAGCAATTTGATTGATGACCAACTGAGAATCCCCAAAGATGTTGATGCTCTTGACACTGATTTTGATGATTAACTCCAGACCAACAATCAAAGCCTCATACTCGGCTTCATTATTAGTGTAGGGGTTGGATAGATAGTATGAGAATATTATCACATCACGGTCTGGAGTTAGAAGAATTATTCCTACCCCTGCCTTTCCTGAGAGAATAGATCGTGGTGCTTCCCCTTCATGAAATGAAGCTGCACCATCAAAATACATCTCCCATCGGTGGTTACTGATTTCCCCTAAGTTCATAATTTGTTCATCGGAGAGATCGTCACTAAGCGAATCAGTAGGAAGTGGGTGTGCTGCTAAGAAATTCGCTAGTGCTTGTCCTTCTACCGCACGGAGGGGTACGAATGTAATGTCAAATTGCAAAAGTATCATGGACCAACGTGCCAAACATCCTGATAGTGTTGGCTGTGTCATGAGATATTACAGTGGGTTTATTTTGGAGATCAAGTTCACCTTATGAGAAAGCATATAATGTCATAGCTTTTGAGAAGCAAATATCAAAGCTAGGCAATGTTTCTCAATAGGTGGGTAGTTCACTTCAGTAGGGATCAAATGACAGTTGAGGTAGTGGAGAGCACTCTCCTTCCCTTCTTCATTGTCTTGGGACAATAAAGCGTCGAAAGAGTCATCCAATGTAGCAGTGTAGGATGAGTGGCAAGCCTGGGATAGGGGTTGCAAGAATTAGCGGCTTCACCAAATATTGCTTGATGTCTTCAAAGGCATGCTGGCACTTGTTATCCCACTTGAACTTAGCATCCTTTTTGATAAGTGCTAAAATAGCTTGCATCTCCCCAATAGGTTGGAGATAAAGCATCTCATATATGCTAACTGTCCTTGGAATAATTTGAGTTAAGTTAAACTTTTAGGCAGCAGAATTTCTAAGATTACTTTGATCTTTTTAGGATCTATCTCTATTCAATAGTGTTGTACAACAAACCCTAGGACTTTCCTTGAAGCTACTCTGAATGCACACTTCAGGGGATTCATTTTGAGATTATATTATTTTAACAGTTCGAAAACTACTCTCAAGTCAAAGAGATGGTCTTCATTTTTTCTGCCCTTGACTACTAGATCATCGACATAGCACTCAACCTAATGATGGATGAGTTCATTGAAGATATGAGTCATAGCTCATTATGTATGTAGCACCAACATTTTTAAGGCCAAAAGGCATGACTTTAAAACAAAAGATTTCGATCGGGGTTCAAAGTAGTGTTTCTTTCATCTTTAGGAGACATCTTAATTTGGTTGTAGTGAGATGACACATCCATGAAAGAAAATAATGCATGAGATGAGGCAATCTCCACCATTAATTCTAGTATAGGAAGAGGAAACTCATCCTTAGGACATGCCTTATTTAAATCCTTGAAATCGACGCATATGCAAATTTGGCAGTTCTTCTTTTTAACTGGTATGACACTGGCTAACCAGGTAGGATATTTTTTCTTCCCTGATGAAACCAGCATCGATTAATTTTTTGATTTCAGAAATGACTTGTTGTTAGATTTCTAATTGTATGCATCTAGGAGCTTGTTTGATAGGGATAGCATTAAGATCTATTGCTAGCTTGTGAACTGCTATGTCAGAAGATAATCTGGGCATCTCTTCATAATTCCATGAGAAGCATTCTTTAAACTCAATCAATAGCCTAACTAAGATATTGGTTTCTTCTTCATTCAACAACGAACTGATGTATGTCAGGCGTGGATTTTCTTCTATCCCAAGGTTGATTTCTTTAAGCTTGTCAATTGTTGCATGAATCTCCTCTTCAAATTCTGAAGGTGCATCCTTGATCTAAAGATCATCTGGATCATCTGAGGTTTCTGAACACACATTCTCATAAGAGTTGGGGTTATGTGAAAAGAATTTATTAGACTCCAAATGATTAGTAACAATCAATCAGTAATCATCATCATCAACTGGACCCACTATACCAAATCCTAGTCCTGCTCTTGATTGTGCTTTCCTGCCTGTATTATTCCATAGCATCTCAAATACTCTGACCTGTGCCTGGACCATGTATGAGGAACCAAACCTTTCTATATAAGATTATGAACACAAGGAGAGTAAAAGTCAAGTGATAATTCCATTAATTCTTTAAATGAATCCTCCTCAAGTTCTACATCAACTTTAGGACATGAGGATGATGATCCCAAAAAGAACCTCTTTGGCTTCCATCCATGGAAGGCTTAGGGGCTTCCTTAACTGCTAAACCTTTAGCTTTTTGAGATAAATGTGAGGTTAGAGCTAAGGTTCCCAGCTGCTACCTAATAGTCTTATATAAACCTGATTCGAATACTTTGCTTTGTCTAGAGGCCTAGTCTTCGTCCCTGTGTAGATTGAAAGTCACCTCCAATGGGACCCACTGAGAGGGGTTGTCTGGTATACTAATCACATTAAACTCATCCTCCTACTGGATTACAAGTCTATGTGAATAGTAGGGGTACTCCTGTGAACTAAAACATAATCTCTGTTGGCTAATGGTCAACCAGGGGGTCTACCATCTCTAGAACTGCCTCTATTTTTGCATCTACCTTTTCCTGGTGGAGGTTGAGTCATTCTGCCCACATGCCCATATGATGGAATGGACTGTGGGTGGAAAGTGATAAGTGGCTCTATTTCTTCTCCAATTCTCCTTTCTTGTTCACTTGGATTTTCATTTTTCTTTTCTTTTTCTTTTAGATTTTCTTTTTCTTCATTTTCTTTTTCTTTTGTGTTTGAATTTTGTCTAAGTTCACGAGAAAGGGTGTGTTGAGAAAAATAGTAGGTCGCATCCTCATAAATCTCAACCCCTCTAACTGAAAATGGCTTTTCATCATCGTTGACATGGTATTCAATCCCATCCTTTCTGAACTTGATGCAATGATGGAGGGAGGATGAAATTATCTTATTCTGATGTATTCAAGGCCTACTAAATAAAGCAGTGAACGAAGTATTTGAATTAATTATCTAAAATTTATTTTCAGTCTTCCAGTTACCTATCTCCAAGGGTAACACTATGGAACCTAAAGCCCTCTTTTCTTGTTCATTGAATCCTCTTAACATCATCTGATCTCCTCGGAGTGTGGAGATGTCAATCCTCAAATAAGAAAGAGTCTTTAGACTCATAATGTTCACCAATGCACCTGAGTCAACGAGAACTCTGGCTAGTATGAATCTTCCCTTATCAACTATGATGTAGAGGGGATGGTTTGCTCCAAGTCTTCTAGAAGAAGGTCTTTATCTATGAAAGTAATCCCCTAGGCTTCTTTTGCATAGTGCCTCTTCCCCTATAATGGTCAGCTGAGCTAAGCATATTTCAGGATTAAGGAGAGCCTTGATTAATGATTCTCTCATCTCTTTGGATAAGACGAGGGCATCATATATGCTTAACTTAGATAAAAACTTTCTTAGATGAGAGAGAACATTGTAGTCCACCTTGGGCTGATCATCCATAAGCATATCCAAGGGTGGAGCATCCTGTGGAGAGGATTCTCGATCCTCTACACCAATGACTTATTTCCCTCTATCTTGAGCTACTGCCCTATGAGGTAGAGCATTGCCACTACGGAGGTTAACTTCGATAATCTCTTTGTTGACCCCATTTTTGGAAGAGGTCATTTTAGCAATGCAAAGATCTCAAGTTCAAATAGGGATTTCCTAATTCACTATTCAAGTTACTATGCAAAATCAAGTCACTATTCAAGTCACTATTCTAATTTACTTGGTTTAATGCAAAATCAAGTCAAATATCCAACAAAAATTAAATCAAGTAAAATAATACAAATAAAATGAAAATTTAAAGTCAAACCTAAAGTCAACTCTAGTCAACCTAGAATTGACTTAAGTGGGCCCACTTGGTCAAAAAGTCAACCCACTAAATTTGAATAAATTAAATCACCAAAAATATTTTAAATAATCAAATCAATATGTGTGATCACAATAACAAAGGGATTTGAGTCTATGGAGGCCTAGAATAGGTAAATTAAATCCCTTTAGTCAAAATAACCTAAATAAGCCACATTGAACTCAAATTCAAGAAAAATCAAAATAACTCTAAATTGATTATCCTAAATCATATGGGGATGGTGATGGGACATAACCTAACTCCGTATTGGGTGTAGTTGGGTCAAATGGGTCATTTTACCCATAAGAAATTATGTTTAATCCACTTAACCCAATTTGGGCTAAGTGAGTTAAGCAAGATAAAAGAAATAAGAAAATATCAAACCACTTCCAACCAAATCACATGGGATGATGGTGACCCTTCCTTAAACCCTTCTAATGAAGGTTTACATCCCTACTCAAGCTACTTAGACTTCTATTGCATTATTGCATAAAATCCAAATAAGGAAAACTAATGCAAGCAAAGGAATTGGAGAAGTCAAATTCCTTCTCCTTCTTCCCACCTCTTCACATAGGACAACTGTGGGATGGAGAAGGAGTGCACTAGCTAGCTTCCAAGGTCCTTCATTGGCAAAATTGACCAAGGAATAGTTAGGAAAGAGCAATATAGCTTTTGGCCATATAGGAAAACCCACAGAGAGACTTCCCCAAGAAAAATTGAACACACACACACCTTCACATATCAAAATCGAACCAAAATGAAATTTTCCCCTCCCCCAAAGTGTCCTTAATCACTACAAACCATCAAAATTGAAAGGAGCAATCAACAATTGGCCTAGGGAGTAATCCATAAGGAATTAACCTAATTCCTTTAGTAAACAAGTTCATTTCAAGCATTCAAAGCTCTAGGATCAATTGCAAGGCCAACAGTCCAAGGAAGGTACTCCATTGTTGACCTTAAGCTTTTCTTAAAAAATTTGATTATGGTCAGTTTAATAGGAAACATGATATTCAAGTTGATCCAATCATATAGAATCATAGAGTTTCTTTCTATGATCGTGTAGCACTTGAAATCGTATAATTTTGTTACATATATCAAAAGACATTAGCAAAATACTATCAACTATCCTCGGCTCCTAAAGGAATTTAAGGAGACGATCTCTGCACCATTCGATCCGTGTATTTAGATCAGACATCCTAGACCTAGGCAGACCATGGGATCGATTTCACCCTATAGGAACTACATGATCAATTTGGACCGTCCAATCATATAGAATCATAGGATTTCTTTCTATGATCATGTAGCACTTGAAATCGTGTAATTTCGTTACTTATATCAAAAGATATTAGCAAAATACTATCAACGGCCCCCGGCTCCCACAGGAATTGAAGGAGATGATCTTTGCACCGTCCGATCCATGTATTTGGATTAGACAGCCCAGACTTAGGCAGACCGTGGGATCGATTTCACCCTGTATGAACTGCGTGATCGATTTGGACCGTCCGATCTTTGAACGGACAGTCCGTAAGCGATCCTTTGTTTTGAACTACGCTAACGCGGCGTTAGGTGGCACCACACAGACCAACTCGTGCATACCATGTGACAAGACATGCCATGCAGGTGCATGCCATGTGGCACCCGGATCCCGCGTGGGACCCCCCACTTAAAAATCGTTAAATAACGGCTTAATTAATTTAAAAAATGCAAAAAACTTCTAAAAATCATATAAAATAAAATACAAATTAGAAAATTACAAATAAAATCTCTATGGATTCGTCTTGATGAGTGGAATCCATAGAAATTAAAATCCCAATTTTTACTGAGTAATTTCCCTTAATTCAAGTTTAATTGAAAAACATTAAACCCTAATTACTCTCAAATTAATAATCCAATTAATTTGAAACTTTGGGGAATTGAAATTATGCATAAAATACACCTCAAGTGAATTTTTGGGGATTTAATTCTCTGAATTGAAGGGAAATTGAAATTTCATATGCTTAACCATTTAATTAATTAAATTAATTAACCTTTAATAAAATAATTATGAAATATTGATCTAAATACCTTAAATTCACATAATAAACACTATAAATATTAAAACACTAATTAAACTTAGTTAAACATATATGAACCTAATAAGTCATTAATTAACTCAATTAGGTAATTAAAAGAATTAAATAATTCAATTAAATAACCTCAATTTAATTAAATCATAATAAATCAACCAATTAACCAAAAATTATGAATAAACCCTCATTGGAAAGGTATTTCAAAGAAAAAATAAGTGAAAAATAAAATTGCTTAATGAAACTTAATAAATTAAACTTAATTTCGGTTTTAATGAAATAATTAAGATCTTAATTACACCCTAATTACATCTCTAATCAAGCTAAACCTTTAGGGATATAAAATTGGCGTGTAACCCTACTTTCTAGAAATATTTCAATTCTAAATGATCTTTGGATTAGGAGTTTTTAAATTTCTAAATCCCTAGGTCAATGTTAATCAAATATTGAGTTAAGGAAATTAATTAATCTATTAAATAAAGTGGTAATTCAAACTAATCTCCATCAAACATCAGAAAACTATTAAGAAACTTCTCTAAATATCCTAAGTCAATTAAAGTGATCAAATTCAATCTTAGGTTAATGAAATAAAACCTTAGGCTAATAAACTATTGATTAACTTAAACCTTAACCTTTGAATCAATAAAATTTAAAGAAACCACTCATCTCTAATAAATTGTATTAACGAGCCTAAAACCTAGGTTAATCAAATCATATCAAGTAATTAACCTAAGTACTTTAGGTTAAGAATAATCTATGAACAAACTTAAGGTTCTAATTCATATTAATAAACTTAAACCTTAAGCTTACAAATCCATAATTTTAAATAACTTAAGTTAAATTGAATAAAATCAATTAAATTAACATAATCCAAATCAAATGAAATCCATATAACTTAATTTAAAATAAATTAAATCAAACAAAGCAATTCAAACAAATGAAATGACATAAAACTAATCTAATCATAAATAACATCAAAAGGATTAATCAGGATACTTTAGGATCTTAGTTAGACTTTTGTAAACTTCATTAGGAATTAGGATGTTGAATGGAAAGAGCTTCATCCAAAAATGGAATCATTCCATTCTTCATTCTTGAAAATATATACAACTTTAACCAAATAAAATGAACATAAAAATGGGAATTAAATCACAAAATCATTTGAATTGAAACCACCCAAAGGTAAAAAATAAATAAATTAAAACTTGAACTTAAAGGCCTAGCAAAGCCTTGCCACACAAACCCCACTTCTACACATACTAGATTACTTTGGTCACGGACCCTAGATCTAGGTTAGATTATTTGTGATTTTCTTTTAATCTCCTATGATATGTTGTGTTGTGCTTCACATGTCTGTGTGGTGTATTGCTTTAGACTGGAATCCTAGGCTTGTTTGTTCGTTAGACTAGATGTTAGGGCATTCTTTCTAGATTTAACACTATTTCTACAGGGGACTGTGTCAAAGGGATCGCTATAATAAATAAATCATAAAATTAATGTTTTCTTAGAGGTGCTTAAAACCCTTAATATAGTCCATTGGTCAGGTGAGATTGGCAAGCAACTAATGCTAAGCCCATATGTTTGTGAAATATAAACTGCTTTGTGTGTTGTGTGTATTTCCTAACATTTGTTTTGTAGGGCTTAAGATTTCTTTTAAATTTTAAATGTAATTTTGAGCTTATAATTAGGTTAGGATCTTTGGAGTCTTGGATTAGCAGGAGCTGACCCAACCAGGAGATGGTGTGGTGGTCCTTTGTGGAGCTCGATGGATGTCCCTGAAGAAGGAGACTTTCTTGAAAAGGAGACCCATAGATCTAAACTTGCAGTTCTATGTCGGGTTGTATAAGGGTAGAAACTTGGATGCCCATTTTTCTTTCTTCCTGGGTGTATAGCAGTACTAGGCTGCATTGGCCTTTTTCTTATATAATTTACTTTGGCTTGATTTATTTTTGGACGCGCAATAGAAATAGCATTCTTTTTTTAGGTTTCTTTCTGTGTTATGTTTGTGCTATCATGAATGCCTAGATGTAGGCTCATAGGATAAACTAAATTGTCTACCCAACTAAATCAATTGAAACATAAAAATAAATATAACTCATATTCTTCATATAAAAGCCTAGGCATTAAAGCAAGATAAAATAAGTAGCAACCCTTAGCTAGTTGTTTTAACATCATGCATAATCATATTGTTTCACTCTTGATTAATGAAGGGCTTCCATCCTTGCCAGAGAATCTGGGCTTGACCTTTGAGAGCCTATGATGGAAGTACACCTTCTTCTATTCTGATTTGGCCCATATTATTTTTCTAATTGCATGCATTAGGCATAAATTGTATTCATATGTCCTAAATGAACTGTAAGTCAAAATTATAAAAATCTAAAAAATATGCATTAATTAGATGCATCTTCATACCCTACATGATCTTAGGGGTTAGGGAGTAAGTCTAGGTTCATATATTTCTTTCCTAAAAATGCAATAGCTCAGCCATCTTGCATTCATATGACTTAGCCTCATGGTTTTAAAATACACTTAGGTGGTGTTAGTTGGTAGCCTTCTCAAGTCACATTGTAAGTCTAGAAGAGTCAGGGATAGGTTAATTCCCTCAAGTGTGGAGAATGGCTAATGATTCGCAAGGATATAACTAGGTCGAGCATCTGACATGTGTCACAAGCGCCTGTAAACTAGGTTCTGAATCATCCTTTCTAAGAATAAGTCTTCATCCCCTATGCATTTTTGCAGTCTTGTGCTGCTAGAATCTAAGCCCTAAATTTCTAAGAAAATGATAACTTGAAATCTAAAATTAAATCCCAAATTTGAAGCCCAATCATAGGATAGATGAAATGTCTACTAGGCATCTTAGTATCAATAGACATTTCCTACTTTTTCCCATTTGACTCTTAAAAAATAACTCTCTCCAATTTGGACCTCTCCCAATTGAATTTCCTAAAAATCAATTCTTTGAAAGCTACCTTAGTAGTCTTTAGGAACAACCATTTATTTCTTTAATCGACAATATTCTTAGGAAGAGACCATTCCTAAGATGTAATTAACTATAAATGCTTGCCTTTATAGGAAACCATTATCTCAGAATAAAATAAACCATGTTCTACTTTTCCATATTGTTCAGGGGAAAATACTCTGGTACACGAAAGACCCATTAGCCTTAGGAGTCATTTATTGAAATTATCGAATCCATTACAGAAGAGCATGATAATCTTTCAAGATAATATGTTTATTCCTCAATGTTGTATTTGGTCATCTAGATAAAATATTCCTAAATTTTATGTGGTGCCATTTCTTTCTTCTATTCCATAGAAAACACCAACCCTTATGACAAGGTAATGGAAGATTCTACCTGCACGTCAGGCTCACCTGTAGCTTCTCCTACGAGACCCTCAAAATTGGATGACTCTAAGTCTATCTCAAGAGGTGAACTCGTAGTGTTCAGAGTAGGAAAATTTGACTCTGAATCAAAAAGAGGAAGATCAGAGTTGTTATAATTATTTTGACTTGAAGAGTTATCATTAGGAATAGAAGTAATCAGAAGTGACACAAATGTAATTCAAACTAGCTTTATTCTTTAATTTATAGGATTTGATAGAAAGTACAAAGTAGAAATCAAGTAAAGTAAGAGGGTAAGGGAATTGGTGCCCTTATCCGTCGATACAAGAGTTCTACTAGTAGAAGATGAAGAGCTAGCTAAAGTAGAATAAGTCTCTGATATGGTAGTTGCAATGATAGACTGAAGGCTGTAACAGGCTGCTGTTGTTGAGCTCCCCCTTTTCTTGAGTTGGCACTGGCAACTTGCTTCATTGATGTTGGAGGTTTGAGCTGACTCAGACACCTATAAGGAAAGTTTATTAATCTTCTGAATGATCTTTTTAGAGATTTTGGATAAGGATATATCCCAAACTTCTTTGGTTTTGGAGAGATCTTAAGTATTCCTAAGAATTACCCTGATAGAACTGGATAATTGTTTCATAAGATATTCCTTCGGGATAACTATAGCACCAGTCTTGAAGCTATGCTCAAGCCAGTCCTTGAACGTGAAGCAATCTTCCAAAATATGGCCTAGCATACGGTTGTAGGGGCAAAAGTTAGGATCATGGCTATTGCTTACTTCCTTCGGTCTCCTAGTTTCAGGCAACTGGAAATCAGGCTTCTTTAAGAGGTTCTTAAAGATCTTCCTAATTACCTCCCTCTTAAATTAATAAGGCTTATTAAGCTTATCTAAAAGAGGTGATGGACCATAGCTACCTGGCGGGGGATATGTATACCACTGCTGCTGGTGATGTGGCTGAGGTGGTGGAAATGCTGGCTGTGGAGGCTAATATGGAGGCTGGTAGGGCTACCTCGGTGGTGGTAGAGGATGTGGGAGCAAAGGCTACTGAGGTCGTGGTCTCTCGAACTTATCTCTAGCTGGTTGCTTCCCCTTATCTACCACTATCACTATTCTCGGCTTCTTCTCATAGAACTTCTACGGCTTTGGCTTAGGCAACTGATCTTGAAAAGACAACTGTTTGGCCTCTCCTTGTAGACTAGCCACCTTGTTGATTAGCTTCTCAAATGTTTTGATAGTAAAACCCTTAAGCATGAAGGTGATCAGGCCATGGATATTCTTTAGAAGAATCTCAATGGCATGATGTTCAGATAATACGGTTCGCATTTCATACATAGGTTACGCCATCTAAGAATATAGTCAATAAGGGACTCACCGGGGTGCTATTGTGCTACAATGAGATTGCCCACAGTAACCCTTTGCTGAGCTCCACCAAACCTCTTGATAAAGAGTTGCTCCAACTCAGCAAATATCTTTACTGAACTATTGGGAAGTTCAGCATACCAGTCAAAAGCTATCTCTACTAGGCTACTAACGAAGAAGCAGATAAGCAAAGCATCGCTACCACTAGCATTGTAATAACTAGCCCTGAAGTGTGCAATATGCTACCTCGGGTTTCCACTACCATCAAAACTCTTGAAGGAAGGTGGCATGAAACCCTCGGGATATTGGATTGTATTAAATTTCTCCAGGTAGGGTCTGCCCTTTAGAACTGATGATCCTCCCCAGGCTTGAGCCAATGCTTCCTTCACTTTCTACTCAACCATGGATTTTATGTCTTTTTCTTGTATGGAGGTATTTCCACTACCTTCCTATACATGTTAGTGCTACCTTGCTTGACGGGAGGTAAGGTCTTGGCTGGGTCCAAGACATGCACTAACTCTAGCTGACTAGTTTCAGCTGTGGTAGGATGAACTGCTGGTGTTTATTTCTAAAGTATTGAGAGTGCTACTAACAAGTCCTCAAGCTGCTTTATCATTGTATCTATCTTTTCATCTTTCTATTTTAATTATGCTAGGAGGTGTTGATGTGTGTGGGATGTGTCTTCCTGCTTGACATCATCACCTTCCATAGCCTGTTGCTCTCTAAGGAGGGATCCTCTGGTATCTACCATGAACACCCCTGTTGAGTCTCCCAATAAATCATCTTTATAGGGATCAAAGCTGATCTTCTCCTCATCAGACCAATCATACCCCAGAATTTCTTTCTTTTCCATAAGATAATGTGCCACTATGTCCTCTAAAGTACGATCAATCTAATCAGGCACAAACATGTTTGGCTGACCTATGTGATCACTGTCATGTACTGAGAGGCACCGTACCTCCCCTACTGTTGGAGAATCAATCCTATGAGGATTGTACTCGCTAGAAGAGACATGCTCCTTACTGCCATTAACTCTAAAAGGTGTGACACTCCTAAGAGGTTCTACTATCATCAGTGCAACTGGGCTATCTGCAATAGTTGTGATCATCTTCACCCCGCTAAACAGATGGTGTTGGTGAAGGGACGACCACTATGCTTCGGGGTCACCATTCCTTCCGCACCATCATTAGGGTAGAAGGTCAAGCAGGAGAGCTCGGCCACACCACAATAGGTGGTGTAGATGGAGTAAGATCCCTTGGCCATAGCCATATCACCAACGGGGTATGCTTCTCCCCGGATGTGGCCTTCATGGCCTTCAATGGAACTAGAGATGGAGATGTTGTGACATGAATGAGCGATCGTGGACAGAGTGTTGAGCGGTGTGGTAGATACACCACTGACTCTTTATGAACAAGATATTTCCTCCTGTGATGAGTGGTCCCAGTAAGCAGGATGTTATCTGTATGGTCAGCACAGGTAGCGTGCCGAGCTAGAAAATTGATGAGTGCAGAAGCTGTCGATTAGCGACTAAACCTCCGCCTCTCCCTATTGGTGATATGAACTGATGTATGGGCCTCTCTGGCCCTCTCCTATCAAAGCTATTTCCACATGCTATGGGGGATGATAGATCTCAAATCAAATTGAGCTCCATACTCAGAATGTCTGTAAGCTCCACCGACCTGACGTAGAATTGATCGGATGTTGGCATATGACCTCTTGCTCTGGCTGACTGTGGGCCAATGTTGAACCATTGGTGGAGGTGAAGTATAAATCCTCCTAGCATCCTCTCTTTCTGACCTAGAGAGAGGATGAAACAGGTTCACTGCCACTAGCGGAGAAGTCAAAATAGGCGACTCCTCGACAACCAAACGGGCAGCTGCCTCCATCTCCCTAGCAATCTTGGTATGATACCGCTTAATCATGCAGTTTTTGTTCCTCTTGTGTGTTCTGGTAGGATGAGTGGAGTAAGATCTAGACCCATACTCAAAAGTAGGGGAGGCAATCCCTAGGATCAGGGGAGCCTTACCCTTAGAGGGTACTGACGAGTGAGTGCTAGCCCTCAATGGGGCAGTACGAGAAACCACAGGTGAACTGAAATCTGTGTTGATGCTACTATATAGCCGCTACATACACCGCCATTACTTTCTTCGATGGGATATCAAGTCCGACAAGAATTGATCAATGACCGCTTCCGCCTGCCACCATAGTCCTGCTAATAGTAGTGAGGGGACTTCCCTCACAGGTGATCCTCACCCCCTCGAACCCTCTGTCGAAATGGATGAGATGAGTACTATCAGCTCAGGGGACATTGGCCTAATCCAAGGCCAAGTACATGTCATAAGGGAAAGTGAACACAAACTTCTGTGAACTTTCCATTTATGATCAACTAAAATTGAAGAACTGAACTGTAGTTGTAACTGAGACTGATGCTGAGAATCTGCAATGTTGGAAACAAGCTTGGATCAGATTTCTATTTTGTTGATTTCTGAATTTGAATTTAAAATTTGAACACACATCTAACATCTTGGAAGTGTTAAGTGGGGTTCAAATGGATTTAGAGGAGATTTGGAAATTTGATTGGAAAGAGGAATTTTTGAATATGGATCCACTTTCAATGAATTTGGGTATGTTGAAAATGAGTTCAATATATATATATATATATATATATATATATATATATATATATATATATATATATATATATATATATAGAAAGATGCTCTATGTTTGGAAATTAGATTGATTTTGAATACTCTTTCCTTTAACAAATTTGAGTATGTTAAAGTAAGGGTCAATCAATTTTGATTTTGATTTGATATTTTGGAATCCATTTTCTTAGCAAATTTGGGTATGCTAAGTGAGGTGTTTGAAAACAATTATTTCTTTTTCTTTTTATTTGCTTTTGTCTTGTGAATCTTTGGTGATTTTGAAAATTGGAATTCCCACTTAGCAAATTTGGGTATGCTAAGTGAATAATCCAAGTGTGTTTTATTTTTTGTTTCAAAAATTTTTTGAAAATATGATTTTTAGCAAATTTGAGTATGCTAAGAAAATACTAAAGTGTTTCATTTGTTTTTGGATATTTTGATTTTTGGAAAAAAATAGGATCCTTAGCAAATTTAGGTATGTTACGAAAATCCTATTGTGTTTCATTTGGTTTTGATTTATTTTTTATTGTAAGTGGAGACTTCACTTTAGCAAATATGATATGCTAAAAATGAATTTCCATTTAATTTTGTGAAATGAAAATTTCATTTAGTAAATTTGAATATGTTAAATGAAATTCCAAAATATGTGTTTATAAATTTTGTGTTTTGGTTTTGCTTTGAAAATGAAAGCTTCACTTTAGCAAATTTTGTATGCTAAAGAGTGAAGATCCAAAAGTGCTTTTAGAACTTTTTGTGAAGTGAAAATTCCATTTAGCAAAGTTGACTTTACTAAATGAAATTCCAAAGGTACTTCAAAGTTTTGTTTTAGATTTTAAAAATGGGAGACTTCATTTTAGCAAATGGAGTAGGCTAAATTGAAGTTCCAAATGTGTTTGAAATTTTGTTTTAAAAGATTGGAGACTTCACTTTAGCAAATGTGGTATGTTAAAATGAAGTTCCAAATGTGTTTGAAAATCTTTGGTTTTGAATTTGGAGACTTTGCTTAGCAAATTTGAGTATGCTAAATGACGTTCCAAATGTGTTTTGAAATTTTGTTTTGAAAAGTGGCTTCACTTTAGCAAATTTGATATGCTAAAATGAAGTTCCAAATGTGTTTTGAAATTTTTTATTTTCGAATTTGGAGACTTCACTTAGCAAATTTTAATGTGATAAGTGAAGTTCCAAATGTGTTTTGAATTTTGAAAATATAATTGTTAAGTTTTGCTTTTTCAAAAGAAGTCTTCCATTTCACAAATTTGGGTATGTAGGAATGGAAGTCAATCTTATTTTTGAAATGTGAAATTTTTGTTTTGTGTGTGATTATTGCTTTTTTTTTTTGAAAGAGGGAATTCCAACTTACTCATATATGGAATATGTTTAAGTGGGATTTCCAAATGATGTTATTTTTATTTGGGAATGAAATTTTCATTCAATAAATTTGGGTATATTGAATGAAGATGTTCATATGTGCTTTCGAAAAATTTAGTTTTGTTTGAAAATAAAACCTCCATTCAATAAGTGTGGGTATATTGAATGGATAGGTTCATATGTGCTTTTTGAAAGTTTTATATTTTTTCCTTTTTTTTTTTGGAAAGATGATTGTTCATTTTATTTTTGAAAATGAAATCTTCATCAAAGTGAATTGAGGGAAGATGATCATTTGTGCTTTTGTAAAAGATTATTAGTTTTATTTTGTTTTTTTCTTGAAGATTCCTAAATGTAATAATTATGAGAATTACTAGATGAGGGTTATTCAGAAAATTTTTTCTGGAAAATATTTTATTATGTGCTTTTTTGAAAGAGTGCTTTTTTTGAAAAGCAAGATTTTTATGAAAAATTTATTTTGTCTTTATTATTTTAGAATGAATCTTTCCTTATCATGATATGGAGGAAGTCCTTAAAATATTTTCTCTTATTAGACTTTTATTTTTACCCAACGGGAGTTTTAAGACTAACACGGCGTGAGGTCCTAAAACTTAAAGATGTTGGCTAGCTTAACTTAAGGATGAAATAAGCTAAGTGCCAACAGAAAGAAAGATAGTCTTGGATTCATACAAAAGTATAAACCCACTATCGATATTTAGAGACAACGATCATTTACCAAAGATGGAGAGAGGAACCATCCCCAGCGGAGTCGCCAGAAAAATCTATGGTGAAATTTTATATTCCTGTTTTCATCTATCCCTCTTTCTATTTGTGGAAAGAAGATAAATGAGAACAGGAATATAATCTCCTTGGTCAGACGTCATTCAAATCCACAGATGTACTTATTAGGGTGATCAGGTATGACATTGAGGAGAGGTGTACTATCTCGAAAGATAAAGTCACCACCCTGTAATGGACCTAATCACCAAAATAAGGACTCCTAGGATGTTAAGTCTTCAAGGTGTACCAGAGATTCTTCCCCTACTTTACATGGAAAAGTAAAGCATGGTATATGGAAATGCCTAAAAGATGAGAATTTATGCTTTTGGCCCACAAAAGGGAGAAGCAACCTCAGAACCTAAATCTAGGGAGCTTTGGTGAGGGCTAAAAGTACAACCTAAATCTAAGGTGAAAATGGGTATTTAGTTTGCCATAAGAGAGGACAAAACCAACTGGACTTACAACCATCAGGGGTAGCCAACTAAATAATTTTAGATTCATGTAGGCAAGTCAGATGCTTTATGTAAGATAACTCAGATGTTATTTATTTAGAAAGAGACTAAGTCTTTAAACTCACTCTCTAAGAGACTAGATCATATAAGGGTATGCTTCAAATGACCTAAATCTAATGTTATTCAGATTCCATTTTATTTTTATTTTGGGCAATCATTTTGACTCAGGCTAATAGGATTCATATGCTAATACATGAGAAACAAGATTATTAGCTAAAATTAGTAAGAAGGGAGCACATGTGTTTCTGCCATGGCTCTCATAGGTCAAGCCAAGTTTCTATTGCAAACATGGAAGCCCTCCAATCAAGAGTGATTCAAGATACATTTATGCATGATGTTAACAAAAAGAAATACTCATCTAGCTTAGGGGTTGCTAATTCTTTTATCTTGATTTTAAGCCTAAGCTTTAGGTGAGGTTATGAGTTCTTTACTTTAATTTTGAATTGTTAAATTTAAGTAGAAGATTTATTTTTTCTTAAGAGTCTAATCGTTATCCAGGCCATACATAAAGCAAGGAAGAAACTAGGAAAAGATGTCACTTAATGCACAGGATAAATAAATCATCAATCAATTTATAAATTTAATTGCAAAATAATAAGAGGCCAATTGTGGTCGGGCATCACCGCACAAATCCAAAAAAAATTTGGGTAGTCGAGCTCTACCCTCATACAACCCGAATTACAAATGAATTATAGATAATTAAGCAAGAATTTCATTGTTATGAGGGTCTTCAAGCTTCAATTCTTCATTCTCCTTTTCTTCTTTCTTCTTCTTTTCTTCTTTCTTCTTTGGTTCCTTCTTTTGGATGGTTGAAAGGTGAATGCTCCAAAGGCTTCACATGGTACATAAGGCAAAGCTTTATAACCAATGTTCACCCTAATCCCCATAACAATCATTCCAAAATCCTAATTGCAAAAATTAAATGTAAAGGGAAAAAATGGAAATCTAACTAACACCTGCAAAACATAGATTAGATAAAACAAACCATACAAATCCCAAGCATGTATATTGGACTTAACACCCACTCATGGGTGACTAAGTCCACCTGGCCTATTGGATTATACATAGGGGTATAAGCGCAAAAAAGTATTTATATTTTATTTATTATTTTAAGCACAATCTCTTGCAAAAGATAATGATTAGACTAAGATCTCCCTACCATTCAGTCTACGCACATGCACCTAACATCTAGTCAAAAATATTACATCACAAAACAAAAGCAAATATCAAACCATGCACCATCCTAACCTAAAGCTAGAAGTGGTGACTTAGCCTAATGTGTGTGCTGTTATGATTTGTGTGGTATGCTTAGCTATGGCTTTAAGTTAGAATTTTTTAAGTGTGAAGAATGTTCAACTTAGGGGAGGGTTTCATTTAAGTTGTTTATAAGTTTTGGGTTGATTTTATTTTCTATTTTCATTAGGTTCAAGTGAATTCTACAATTAATTACTAAGTTGTAAAGAGAGGAAAAGAGAAGAAAACTTCTCTTTCCTTCCCTAACCTAAGTAATTTCTAAAATGGATTCATAGTTTTAGTTTTGTTTAGTGATATTTTATTATGTGTTTCAATTAATCCTAAGTTTAGATGAACTCTAAATAAACCTATTCAAGAGAAAGGCATTTTATGATTAAGTAAATTGAAGTAAATTCACAAAACACACATCACTTCATTTCTTTCCCAACATGTATAACATGCATATGAATGGATCCTAAGCATATATATACATACCAAATGGGAATGTTTAGCATACTTTATGGTGCATGCTAAGTAAGTCACTTAAGAAAATTTTAATATTTATGATGCATGATTTTCATTAAGTAGAAAAGGGGTTTCTTATCCAATTTTCATATGCACATATGAATGTATGAAAAGCATAAGTGAGTACAGTGTCATTATTAGCACCAGGGGTGTAAGGTACAAGACCTACTTGGGGCTACTTAAAGCCTCACAACCCTGGGATTGTCCAGACTAATATACCACTTTCCTTAAATACAAACATGTGTACAAAAAAAATGAAAAAGAGAGAATGCAAAAGTTGTGTTGGTTGATTTATTTTTGTTTATGTAATTTATATGTACAAATGTAAGTATCCTTCTTAAGTAATAGCATAGGAATGAATAGAAGATGGAATTAGGCAAGTGTTGAGTTTTTTTCAAATAAATCATACACTTTTTCAAATCCTATTCAAAACTATACCAAAAGAGAGGAGAAGGAAAACTACACTAAACACATCCTTATATTTTACTCACATGCAAGCTTATAAGTAAGATATAAATAATACACTTTCAGTTTTAATAATTGATTCATATATTTTGAA
Source organism: Cymbidium sinense (assembly GCA_021442155.1). NCBI lineage: Eukaryota > Viridiplantae > Streptophyta > Magnoliopsida > Asparagales > Orchidaceae > Cymbidium > Cymbidium sinense. The sequence continues at coordinate 48,913,722 of CM038225.1, read as the reverse complement.
AATAATTTAGATTTAATAGTGATAATAGCCACTCATATTCTTACTTTAGCCAAAATATGCAATTTTGACATAAAGGAAATATTTTCATTTTAAATTTTATTTTTGAAAAGCATGAATGTATGAAATCATAAGATACACACATTTAGCATGTTAGGAAAGAACTAAAGTAATGAAAGCATGTAAACACATTCACCTTAATTAATTCCTAAAGACAATCTTATGAAATAAGAAAGTTTAAAGTAAATCAAAGTTTGTTTAATGTGATTTTTATTTGACCTTGAGTTTGATTTAATTTTAAAAATATGAATTGAATTTATTGTTCCTAACCCATTCCCACATGTGTTTGATATTTTTGTTCAATTTTTAGGTGATTAGATTCATTTTATATTTTTATTAAGTTAAGGTATGAATTAAGCATGTTAATTACCCCTTACCTACATCACCTTAGCATAGTTAATCAAATAATTATGAGCCAATGAGATGACATAAAACCTCACAAAAAAAGAATTTGCACCTAGGAAGAAAAGGGCCTAATGTAATTTGACTCATGATTAATGATTAATTAAGCTGAGGGGTTTAACTTAAGTAATTTCAAAACACCCCTCACATATATGAGTTGAATTTTGATTTCCTTAATTGTATTTAGGCTTTTGAACACCTAAGTATCTACCCCAGGTGGATTAATTGAATTCTAGAAAGTTTAAGAATTTTAAGAAATTAATTGAAAGGGTAATTAGTTGATTAACCCTTTAATTAAGAGAGGATTAAAGAAGAAAAGGGGGTTTAAGGAATAGCTTACGGGAAAGCCCCAAAATTACTCCCTAAACCTCCTATTCACTAAAACATACCTTAATCAACTTCAATAAAGGATTAAACCACTAATCAAACCCTTAATTAACCTTAATTACATTAAAGGCATAATTAGGAAATGAATTAGAAATTTTCCCAATTAAGCCACCAATAAATCCCAAGAAAATTAGGGTAGGTAGAAATCATACCCTAAAATATACTCAAGAAGTTTGGAAATAATTAGTGAATTGATTATCGGGTAATTAGTAAATTAACATTTACAATAAAACTCAAAATCAGAGAAAGACACTATTCAAAATCAATTAAAATTAGATTTATAAAATTCCATATCAAATTATCTTTCCAATATAATTTATTTCATTTTTTTTATTTCTCCATGTTCATATATGAATTTTAGAAGTTTAGGTGATTAAATAGAATTATTTAAATCCCTAATTAAATCTTTAATCCCACGGTGCCACATCGATGCGGCATCTTTACGCATCACGATTGGTTTTAAAATTTGTATCATAGCGCATGTGGCGGACTCTGGCGCTTTCTCCTCGGCCGTCCGATCAAGGATCAGATGGCTGAGATTAAAGCTGTGAAACAGAGGATTAAAAAGGAATATTTCATGTGTTTTAATCTCAGTCGTCCATCCAAAATGTTCGGATGGATGGCCAGAGATCCATCCCTATTCTCCCCTGTGAATAATGGAGGTCATCCATGTTCTAGGGATGATCTTTGCTCGATTGAGCTTGGATTGATCCCAAATTTTACCCACACCATCAACATGTATAGAAGATTACATCCAATGGCTCAATTTTTATGGGGTGAAGATTTTCTTCACAAAGGACCAACACACAATGGAATTAAGCTCGGTTTAATGGCTAACCTCATCGGAGGTGATCACTGGTTCTCGATTCCCTTGGAGAAGCTTCGTCTGGTTGTGATGAAGCTTTCCTGAGAGTTTGAGGCTTAAAAATTGAATGGAATCTTCTATAGGCCAACACCTCCTTAGCTTGAGCTTATATTGGTCTAGGGCACTCCTCCTCTACCTTTAAAGCTTGGGAAAGAGTATGGGTGCACTCAACTTGGTTCTCTAATGATGCTTGAAGAAGGAATTGAGTGGAGTTTGAGTGTGGAGAAAGTTGGAAATTCTATTGAGCTCCCCTATTTCTACTTAAGGAAAATCGAGAAGATGGAAATTGAATCTCCCTCTAGGAAGCTTAGGATCACTTGCAAATGGCTCCTATGACTCCCCCTCACTCAATCGACTATGGCTCTGTGAAGATTCAAATGAATTAGGGGGAGTATATCTCCCCCTTTGGCAATTAGATGACCGAGCATGGGCTTGTCATTTTGATCCAATTATTTTGATTCAGTGGGTTGTTTTAGCTGTCAGAGCTGTCCTTGAGCTCATTTTAGGCTAGAGAGTGGAATGGTGAACTCCCCATGTGCTCCATTTGAGTGTAAGATTCCCATGTGGCCATTTTCATGCTCACGATTGGTTTGGCCATTGGGTCAAGTTGGGCTAACTCAAACCCATTTGGTTGGGTGCACCACCCTCCCTAGTGTTCACTTGACCTATTAGGAGAGTATCAAGTAGGTATGAAGAGGATTTGACCAGATTCCAAGTAAAATTAGCCAAATTTACTCTATGTACTAGGGGTAAAATGGTCATTTGGCTGATTTTTGAATTTACGCATGTTTGGTATGTTGAGAAAATAGGTTTGGCCAAGTTTCATTGAATTTGGAGTTCATTTGGTATGGTTTGGCTCATGTTGACCCATTTAGGCCAGAATGGGTCAACTTGAGTCATGTTGACCAATTGGTCGAATTGGGTCAAACCAAGCATTGGGTCAAGTTCATATGACTATTTAAAATGTTTTGGTGGCTTTGGTTTGATTCAATTTGGTTTAGGTTTGAATTTGGTTCATATGACTTCATTTAGGTCAAATGGGTCAAGTTGACAAAATTGACCCATTTGACCTATTTGAGCTAGGTCATATGAAGTGGATTGGTATCTTTATTTTTAATCAATTTTGGTTAAGTTTGAATTTGGCTTAATATGACCCTTTAGGTCAAGTTGGGTTCAAAGTAAATTGGGCTAGGTTAGGTCTAAATGGCCAATTGAGACTTTGGTCAAGTTCAACAAGTGATTTATAATGAACTTGACCCATTAGTTTCAATCAATTTTTCTTAGATCAAGTATTGACATATTTTAACTTTTTAGGTCAAATTGGATCAACTTGGGTCAAGTGGCCAATTGGGCTAGGTTAGGCTCAAATGTTGACTTGGTCAAGTTCAAACATTAGTCATGAATGAACTTAGATCATTGGTTTCAATCAATTTGGCCTATGGTGGATTTTGGCTATATTGGAGTTTATTTTGGCTTAGTGTTGACTTATTCCTTAGGTTTGACTTGGTTTGACCCAATTTGAGTGATTGATCATCTCATGATGATTGTTGATCATGATGAGAATGGGCAGTTTGATTCAATCAATTTGGTTAGAATTAGAATTTGGCTCATAAGGAGTACTTTAGGTCACTTTTGGTCAAGTGAGCCTAAGTTTGTCAAATGAATTGGTCAAATATTGATTTGAGTTTGATTGAACTTGTATATGGACTTATGTTTGAAATATAAATCCATTTTCAAGTGGTTTGAAGTCAAACGGGTTTTGATTCATTTGACAATTTCAAGTTCAAAGGGTGAACATGAAATGGATTTTGGCTTGATTTTTGAATCAAGTTTTGATTAAGTGATTGAAGCTTGTATTTATATTTGGATTCATGATTGAAGGATTGATTGAATCATGAAGAAAAAATCAAGAGTTCGGCTTGATTTGAAATTGATTTGGCTAAGTTTAAGATTTTGACTTGAAAGGCTTAGGTTAGATTTTGATTGAATTTGAACTTAATTTTTGGAATTGGTTTGATTGATTTAAATTTATATTTCATTTAAATATGTGAATATAAATTAGAATATAAATTGGTTATGAGAAAATTTTAAGAGTTTGAAGTGATTTGAACATGATCTAGGCTAAGTCCTTAAGAGGGAAATTAACGATTTAAAAAAGATATTTGAGTTTGGAATTTGAATTTTTGATTTAATTTGATTTATTTGAATTTATATTTCATTTGTATATGTGAATATAAATGAGAATATAAATGAGGTGTGAGAAAATTTCATGAATTTGAATTGATTTGAATATGATTTAGGCTAATTCCATGAAGAGAAATCAAAGGACTTAGGCAAGATTTGGATTTTGGAATTTCAACTTGGAATTTGATTATGGTTTTCAATCATGGATTTCAATCATTTAATATTGATTTGATTTTGGAGAAAATCAAATAAGATTGATTTGAAGTTTGAAAAAATCAATTAGGATTGATTTGGAATTTTACTTGAAGGAAGGAAGTGAGGAATGGTTCAAGTTAAGGGTAGGCAAATTTTCCTAATACCGCTAGGGCATGACCTAATCCTATGGCTAACCCTTCTAAGTCTTTAGGGCTAGGTTGAGTGTCCACTTAATTACTAGATGTTTCTTAAGACTAAGGAACTCCTAAAGTCTAATAGAAGTCCTATGTCTAAGAAGGAGGGGTTGAGAGCTCATCCTAAAAATGAGATTAACAAAGGATGGGCTCCCAATAGGTGTGGTGTGACTGATAAGGAACACCGCACATATTGGTGTTGACCGAAATGATCAACAATACCGAAAGATCACAAGCACTAACAGAAATATTATACCCCTAACCCAAGGTGTAGAAGGAATCCAGAGCTAAGTACAATGTGGCTCTACTCATGTCCAAGACATAAGAGAGAGGGAGGAATCCACCAAGGGATAGAGTAAGTGAAAATTCCACTAGGGAAGCAGGTTTAAGTCATCCACAAGGGGGTGAGAGGTTTGATTTGATATGAGTCTCACTAGGGGGAGGAAGATTTGTTTGGATTCCACTACAAAAGAAGGTTGAATTTGTTTCAATTTATTGTTTGTTGTTTAGGCTCCACTGGGGATAGAGAAGTGAACTCTCCACTAGGGAGGCAAGTCCAAGTCATCCACAAGGGAGGAGTTGTGAAATCCGCTTAAGGATTAGAATTCTGAGTCCACTGAGGAATAAAAATATTTTCATCTCACTGAGGAGAAGCAAAAGATTTGATTTAGAATAATTGATTATTTTGTTTCTTTATTTCATTGGATTTGTTTTGTTGAATTTTTTCAAATTTTTAGATTTTGGATTTTGAGATTGACCCTATTGGTTTGCGATGGATCGCACTGAGTAAGAGCCACGGAGGCCTAGACCTAACTCAGATTTACCAATCCAAAGGGGTAATCCACTTAAACACATAGTAGGACTAGCCAAGCAAAGGGATGTCTTTCGGTATATAGTAGCTATACTAGGAAAGAAAGTATAGTAGACTTACATCCTCCAAAGTAGGGACCAGTTGCTGAGGTAATCTATTAATAAGGAAAAAGATTAAACCCAACCTAGGGTTGACCATTGAGTGAATGTCTCTAGGGGACTTAGATCAACTCAAAGATAGTTAAAATTAGATTTCATTTTTAGATTTATTTTAATTATGATGGATCCCATCAGTTTGTGATGGACGGTAAGGGCCATGGGCTAACTTCGAACTTATCAATCCAAAAGGAGTAGTCTACCAACCATGAGGTAGGACTATCCAACCAAAGGGGTGCCTTTCAATTTACAATGGTCAAGTCTTAAGAACAAAGTGCGGGGACTCACATCATCTAGAAACAATGAACCACTAGGGGTGATCGGTTGCTTTGGGCAACTAATCAACTAGACCTAGGGCTAACTATTGAGTGAATGCTATTGGGGTACTTTGATCAACTAAAGGATAATTAAAGAATATTTTCATTTTTTTTTAGATTTGTTTTAATGAATTTTGTTGGTTTGTGATGGATCAAACTAGAAGGAGCTGATATTAGATTAGACCTATCTCAGATTTACTGAACCAAAGGGAGTAGCTTCCCGGCCAATGGGAGAACTATCAGACCAAAGGAGTGCCTTTCGGTTTGCAATGATCAATTCAAGGGAAGAAAGCTCAGGGACTCACATCTTCCACTACAAATACCACTGGGTTGATTAATTTCTTTGGTCAACAAATCGAACCCAACCTAGGGTTGCCCGATAGTTTGCGATAGTCATGCTAGAAAAAATGTGTCATAGTCTTACATCTTCCAAAGTGGAATGACTGTCAGGGTAACATGCTTGTGGCCAAATAGATTGAACCTGACCTAAGGGTGACTACAGAGTGATTACCAACCTGAGGATTTATCTCAACTCGGTGTATTATAGGGAGTTCTACGACCGCCTAGAAATAGGATGCTTGCTTATGAAAAGGGGACCTTTGGGGCTTGTATTCCTAATCCACAAGTGAATTAATTTTATTTATTTATTTTATTTATTTTATTTATTTAATGTGGACCCTATTGGTTTTGAGGGATCAAAGAAGGAGCTTATATCGACTAGACCTATCTCAAATTTCTTGAACAAGGAGAATCGCATATTGTTGAATAAATTCTCAAATGGGTGGCTCTAGAAAGGGGACCAATCCAAAGTAACGTAGTGTCTAAATGGGATCGCAAAGGACGTGATCCAAATAGAATGCTCGTAGGGAGTGGGGTTGCTAAAGGGCTTAATCCAACACCCTAGAGAAGGTGACATGGCTAGTCATATATCCAATAGGTATTTGGTGTCCAACTCAAGGAGAAAGCTCAGAGACTCACATCTACTAAGAGTGGTGTACTACCGGTGAGTCATCACCAACATAGAAACATTAACCAACCTAAGGTGTCCGTTGGTTTGCAACAATCAGCCTAGGAAGAAAGCTCGAGGACTCACATCCTCCTATAGCGGAACTAATTGTTGGGATAGTCTATCTTTGGCTCGGTAGGTGTCATCCGACCTATGGCAACTACTGAGTGAGTGTCATTGGGGGACTTATATCAATTCAAATGTAGCTAAGAGGAAAGGAGCCTTTGGGGGACTTACCCTAAACCTCAAATATACTCAACCTAGTTAATGCATGATGGCTAGTTGAAGAAGAAAGCACGGGGACTCACATCTTCTTAAGCAAAGTCATCATGAGGTAGCTTATTGGCTGGGTGGTGAAACCTACCACACTAACAAGGTTCTCATTGGTTTGCAATGATCAAATTAGGAAGAAAGCATGGTGACTCAAATCCTCCAACAAGTGACCATTGGGGTGACATACTAGCAAGGTAGCATTTAAACCCGACCTAGAGCAGCTAATGAGTGAGTGCCATAGGGGACTTGCTGCCATATCAAAATAGCCTGAGACAAAAGATTTTTGTTTGTTTTTTGTATGTGTTGAAAGGAATAGGATGCCTTATGGGTTCTCTCACACCGATCCTAAACACACTAGGGAGTTTGATGAAATGAATGGCAACCGGGAATTCACCAAGAGAAAATGTTCTCTTATGCCTAACTTAGTTACACTAATCAAAATAGGATGCCTCTTAGGTTCTCTCACACCTATTCTAATAGCATCAAGAGATTGGTGATAGGATACTACTAGGGGACTCTTACAACTACTCTAAACACGTCATGGAAGATTCGTAAGGCAAGCAAATAACGTTTCACAAGAAGAGAAGATTTTGATGAAATGGAATCAGATTTTTGTTCTTTGATAGAATTATTTTTAAACATGATTTATTTTATGGGTAATATTTCTTTAGGTAGATCCCATTAATTGGAAGCATCGGGTGTTCCCCTTTACAATCGATGAGCTGATATGATCCTCTTTGGTAGGCCTTCTCTATAGCATAGGGGCCTTCCCAAGTGGGTCAAACTTGCCTCCCATCTTTTGATGGGTAACAATTAATTTTCTTAGGACTAACACAAGTTCTCCTACTTGGAAAAACTTAAGATAGACCAGTTTGTTGTGCTTGAATCATTTTAGCTTTATACAACTCGAGGTTATTCAGACTTTCCTCCAAACCTTCGAGCTCTTCTAACAAACTTTGCATTCTTTCAAGTGATATTATCTAATGCTATCCTTAGTGATGGGAGTTGAACTTAAAGGTAGAACGCACCCATACACTAAGGAAAATGGAGTGATTGAGTAGTTCATGTGGTAGGCCCACAAAGCTTCAACCAACTGCTCATGTCACTATCGCTTGTTGTCATCAAAAGTCTTCTTTAATATTTGGATGAGAGTTTTGTTGAAGGTTCTACTAAGCCATTTTCTCTGGCAGATCTTCATTCTTGAATGTAGTACCATTATCGATATAATTCATCGAGGCACCCCAAACCTATATATGATATGGTTCCTAAAAAACTACAGCACATGCTGAGTTGTGACCTCTCTGAGTGGGATTTCCTCCACCCACTTGGAAAAGTAAATGGCAAAGAACCTGACCCTTAAGAAGGAGGATCGCTCGACCCATAATGTCATACCCCAACACTCAAATGATGGCCATGAGGTAGGGTGTAGAATGTTGGGTGGTGGAGGACCACACTGCACTGACGATGACATCTTCTACATCCATGTAACTGTAATCATCGGCAAAGTATCTGTCATTTAATCTTCATCTTCATCTTTAGACCGGACTGATGTGCTCTGCATATACCTAAATATACCTCAGTTACAATACCACGGGCTTCGTGTTTGTCTAGACAGCATAACCACATTTGGTCAAATAATCTACGGTACAGGATGCCATCAACGAGAGCGTATGAGAGAGCTCTCTATTTCACCTGATGGGTTTGTGACTTTTCTTGAGGTAGTTTCCAATGTTAAAATAGTCTATGAACGGTTTCCTCCAATCCAATTCCTCATCCTTTTTAGCAATGGCAACCTCCCCTTCAAGAGAAAGTCTCTCAATGAGTTCAGAATCAAGAAGGGATAGGACTTGTCTATTTTGGACCCTTATTGAAATGGACTCATCTTCCAGACATGTCAGTTCCTTGGCAAGTTTTGCAAAAGCATCTACTACTGTGTTCTCGCTTGGGGAACCTTATAGATGGTGACTTCGGAATTGAAAAACCATGGTATACTCATGGTAATGATGAAGCTTGGGTTTGAGAACCAGGACTCAATTTGATTGATGACCAACTAAGAATCCCAAAGATATTGATGCTCTTGACACCGATTGTGATGACTAACTCACAATCAAAGCCTCATACTTTTTGTTGGTGGGGTTGGATAGATAGTATGAGAATCTCAGCACATCATGGTTTAGAGTTAGAAGAACTATTCCTACCCCCTGCCTTTCCTCGGAGAATAAATCATAGGGCTTCCCCTTTGTGAAAAGAAGTTGCACCATCAAAATACATCTCCCATCGATGGTTACTGACCCCCCCCTAAGTTTGTAATTTGTTCATTGAAGAGATCGTCACTAAGTAGAGAATTAGCAGAAAGTGGGTGTGCTGCTAAGAAATTTGCTAGTGCCTATCCTTTTACCGCATGAAGGGGTATGAATGTAATGTCAAACTATCAAAGTATCACGGACCAGAGTGCTAAACAACCGGATAGCATTGGTCGTGTCATGAGATATTGTACTGGGTTTGTTCTGGAGATCAAGTTCACCTTTTAAGAAAGCATATAATGATGTAGCTTTTGGGAAGCAAAGATCAAAGCTAAGCAATGCTTCTCAATATGTGGGTAGTTCACTTCAGTAGGGATCAAACAATGGCTGAGGTAGTAGAGAGCACTCTCCTTCCCTTTAACATTGGTTTGGGCCAACAGAGCACCGAGAGAGTCATCCAATGCAGCGGTGTAGAGGATGAGTGGCCTGCCCGGGATAGAGGCTACTAGAACTGGCTTCACCAAATATTGCTTGATGTCTTCAAAGGAATGCTGGCACTTATCATCCCACTTGAACTTAGCATCCTTTTTGACAAGTGCTGAAAATGGCTTGTATCTCCCTGATAGGTTAAAGATAAAGTGTCTCAGATATGCCAACCATCATTGGAACACTCTAAGTTGAGTAAAACTTTTAAGAGGCGGCATTTCTAGGATAGCTTTCATCTTTTCAGCATATATCTATATTCTTGTTGATAATAACCCAAGGAATTTCTCCTCAAGCTACTAATGCACACTTCGTGGATTCATTTTGAGGTTATATTATCTTAACCGCTCAAAACTACTCTCAAGTCAAAGAGATGGTCTTCCTTTTCTCGCTTGACTACTAGATCATCATAAAGCTCAACCGATGATGGATGAGTTCATTGAAGATCCGAAGTCATGGCCTGCATATAGCACCGCATTTTAAGGTTGAAAGGCACAACCTTATAATAAAAGATTCTTATCAAGGTTTGAAAAGAAGTGTTTCTTTCATCTTCAGGAGACACCTTGATTTGGTTGTAGCGAGATGACCCATCCATGAAAGAAAACACCGCATGATATGATGCGATGTCCACCATTAATTCTAGTATAAGAAGAGAAAACTCATCCTTAGGACATGCCTTATTTAAATCCCTAAAATCGATGCATATACTAATATGACCATTCTTCTTTTTAACTAGTATGACACCATAATCGTAGGTATTTTTCTTCCCTAATGAAACCAAAGATGATCAATTTTTGACTTTAAAATGACCTATTGTTTGATTTCTAATTGCATGCATCTAGGAGCTTGCTTTTATAGTAGCATTTAGATCTATTAGCTTGTGGACGCTACGGAGATAATCTATCTCTTCATAACTCCATGCAAAGCAATCTTTAAACTCATTCAATAGCCTAACTAAGTCATTGGTTTCTTCTTCATTCGATAATGAACTGATGTACATCGGGCGTGGATTTTCTTTATCCTGAAGTTGATTTCTTTAAGCTTGTCAATTATTGAATGAATCTCCTCTTCAAATTTTGGAGTTGCATCCTTGATCTGAAGATCATCTGAGGTTTCTGAACACACATTCTCATAAGAGTTGGGGCTGTGTGAAAATAACCTTTCAGACTCTAAATGATTGGTAACAACCAAACAGTAATCATCCTCATCGACTAGACCCACTATACCAAATCCTAATCCTGCTCTTGATTGTGCTTCCCCACCTGTATTATTCCATATCTTCTCAAAATACTCTGAACTGCTTGGACCATGTATGAGGAACCAAACTTTTCTATATAATATTATGAACACAAGACGAGTAAAAGTCAAGTGGTAATTCCATTAATTATTTAAATGAATCCTCCTTAAGTTCTACATTAACTTTAAGACTTGAGGATGATGATCCCAAAAATAACCTCTTTGGCTTCGTATCCATGGAAGACTTAGGGGCTTCCTTAACTACTAAACCTTCAGCTTTTTCAGATGAAAGTGAGGTTAAAGTTAAGGTTCCCAACTGCTGCCTAATAGTCTTACATAAATCTAATTTGAATACTTTGCTTTGTTTGGAGGCCTAGTCTTCATTGTTGTCTAGATTGAAAGTCACCTCCAATGGGACCCGCTGAGAGGGGTTGGCTGGTATGCTAATCACATTAGACTCATCCTGAGTTGGATTCCAAGTCTATGTGAATAGTAACAATGAACATAACCTTGTTGGTCGATGGCCAACTGGGTCTTCACCTCTATAACTACTCTATTTCTACCTCGCCTCTGGGAGGTTGAGTCATTCTACCCACATGTCCATATGATGGAATGACTGGTGGAAAGTGATATATGCGCCTCTATTTCTTCTTCAATTCCCCTTTCTTGTTCACTTGGATTTTTCATTTTTCTTTTCTTTTTCTTTTGCTTTATCTTTTTCTTTTTTTTCTCTTTCTTTTGTGTTTGAATTTTATCCAAGTTCATGAGAAAGTGTTGAGAAGATAGTAGGCATCCTCATAAATCTCAACCTCTCTAACTAAAATGGCTTTTCATCATCGTTAACACGGTATTCAATCCCATCCTTTTTGAACTTGATGCAATGGAGGGAGGATGGAATTATCATGTTCTGATGTATCCAAGGCCTAACGTGCAAAGATGTAAATGAAGTATTCAAATTAATTATGTAAAATTTGGCTTCAGTCTTCCAGTCACCTATCTCCAAAGGGTAATACTATGGAACCTAAAGCCCTCTCTCTTGTTCATTGAATCCTCTCAACATCATCCATCTCGAGTGTGGAGATGTTGATCCTCAAATAGGCAAGAATCTTTAGACTCATAATGTTCACCGATGCACCTGATCAATGAGAACTCGCCGCTTTGAATCGCCCCCATGTCAACTATGATGTAGGGGGAGGTTGTCCAAGTCCCCCATAAGAAGGTCTTCATCTATGAAAGTGATCCCTGGCTTCTTTTACATAATGTGCCTCTCACCTATAGTCAGCTGAGCTAAGCATATTTCAAGATCAAGGAGAGCCTTGATTAATGATTCCTCATCTCTTTGGATAAGATGAGGCATATGCTTAACTTAGATGGTAACTTTCTTAGATGAGAGAGGACATTGTAGTCCACCTTGGGCGATCATCCACAAGCATATCCAAGGGTGGAGCATCATGGAGGGGCTTTCATCCTCTGCACCAATGACTTGTTTCCCTCATCTTGAGCCTAGGAGGTAGAACAGCCACTACAGGTGACTTGATCTCTTCTGTGGTGGGGTAATTTCTACCGCCCACAACTTCTCCTATGGGACCCTCAATCGATGATTCCAAGTCTATCTCAAGAGGTGAACCCATAGTTCGAGTAGAAAGTCCAACTAATCAAAAGAGGAAGATCAGAGTTGTTATAATTATTTTGACTTGAAGAGTTATCATTAGGAATAGAAGTAGGAAACCCATCAGAAGTGACACAGATGTAATTCAAACTAACTTTATTCTTCAATTTCTTGGATTTGATGGGAGGTACAAAATAAAAATCAAGTAAAGTAAGAGGGATAAGGGATTTGGTGCCCTTATCCATCGATACAAGAGTTCTACTAGTAGAAGAAGAATAGCTAGCTGAAGTAGGAGAAGTATCTAATGTGGTATCTACAATGGTAGATCAAGGATTTATGGCTACTAGGCTACCCCGGCACATGCTACTACAAGGCCGAGCTCCTTTGAGTTGGCACAACTTGCAAACCTTCCTTGATGTTGAGGTTTTAGACTGCACCCGCAAGGAAAGTTTCTTGATCTTCTGAATGATCTTTTTAGAGGTTTTGGATAAGGAGATATCCCAAGCTTCTTTGATTTTGGAGAGATCATAAGTATCCCCAAGGATTACCTAATAGAATTGGATGATTATTCCACAAGGTATTCCTTCGAGATAACTATAGCACTAGTCTTGAAGCTATGTTCAAGCCAGTCCTTGAAGGTGAAGCAATCTTTCAAAACATGACCTAGATACTGATGGGGAAAAAGTTAGGATCATGGCTTTTGCACTTCCTCCTCTAGGTTTGGGTAGCTAAAATGGCTTCTTTAAGAGGTTCTTAAAGATCTCTGATTACCTCCTCTTAAATGAATAAGGCTTGCTTATCTAAAAGAGTACCATACCACCGGCTATAATATAACTCAATGCTCCTGAAGGTGGTGATGGAAGCTACTGTAGGTAGGCTACCTCGTGTGGTGAGGAGGTGGGAGCAAAGGCTATGAGGTCGTGGTCTCGACTGATCTCTCGGTTGCTTCCTTATCTACCACTTGTCACTCCTCTTCCTCTCATAGACCTTTATGACTTTGGCTAGTAAGAATTGAAAGCATGCTTGGCCTCCCCTAGACTAGTTGCATTGATTAGCTTCTCAAATATTTGATAGAAGCCCCATGAAGGTGTCATGGATATTCTTTAGAAGAATCTCAATGACATGTTATTCTTTAGCTACGTTCATTTCATACTGTTACCATCTAAGAATATAGTCAACAAGGGACTCACTTAGACGTTATTGTGCTACAACGACATCCCATTAACCCTTTGTCAAAGAAACCTCTTGATAAAGAGTTGCTCCAACTCAACAAATGTCTTTACTGAACTATTGGAAATTCAGCATACCAATCAAAAGCTATCTCTACTAGGCTACTAACGAAGAGGTAAAAAAGCAAAGCATCGCTCCGACATTGCAATAATTGGCTCTAAATAATATGCTACCCTGCTTTCCACCGCCATCAAAGCTCTTGAAGGAAGGTGGCACAAAAACCTTGGGATATTGGATTGTATCAAATTCCTCTAGGTAGGGTCTACCCTTTGGAACTGATGATCCTCCTCAGGCTTGAGCCAATGCTTCCTTCACTTACTACTCAACCATAGATTTTATGTCCTTTTCTTATATGGAGGTACTTTCCACTACCTTCCTATACATTCTAGTGCTACCTTGCTCAATGAGAGGTAAGGTCTTGGCTGGGTCCAAGACATGCACTAACTCTGGCTGACTGGTCTCAGTTATGGTAGGATGAATTGCTGGTGCTTATTTCTGAAGTACTCAGACTACTGCTAACAAGTCCTCAAGCTACTTTATCATACTACCTATCTTTTCATCTTTCTACTTTAATTATGCTAGGAGGTGTTTATGCAAGCGGGCTATGTCTTCCTGCTTGGCATCATCACCTTCTATAGCCTACTACTCTCTAAGGAGGGATCCTCTGGTATCTACCATGCACACCCCTACTAAGTCTCCCATCAAATCATCTTCATTGGGATCAAAGCTAATCTTCTCCTCATCAGACCAATCATGCCCCAGAATTTCTTTTTTTTCCATAAGATAATATGCCATTGTGTCCTCTAAAGAACAATTAATCTAAACAGGCACAAATGTCTTTGGCTAATCAGTGTGATCACTGTGATGTACTAAGAGGCATCAGACCTCCCCTGCTGCTAGAGAATCAATCCTATGAGGATTGTACTTGCTAAAAGAGACACACTTAACTACCACTGATTCTGAAAGGTGTGACACTCTAGGAGGTTCTACTATCATGGTGCAAGGGCTATCACCGCTTCATTCTACAACAGCATCATCTCCACGCCCCGTCAATTGGTGGTGTTGGTGAAGGGATGACCACTATGCTTGGGTCACCATTCCTTCACCACCATCAAAGGTAAGGAGAGAGCTTGACTTGCCACACAGAGGTGTGTAGATGGAGTAGATCCTCTACCTAGCCGATCACCAACGGGGTATGCTTCTCCCTGGATATGGCCTTCATGGCCTTGGAACGAGATGCTACATGAACAGGTGACATTGATGGGTGTGTAGCGGTGGTGGAGACACCACGACTCTATGAAGGAGTTGTCCTTCTATGATGAGTGGTCCCAGAAGTGATGTTATCTGTATGGTCGACGCGTAGCTCAAGAGCTAGAAAATGATGTAGAAGCAACCGCAATAACCTCCCTCTCCTACCGGTGATATGTACTGATGTATGGGCCTCTGCCTCTCCTAAGATGTTTCTCCATGCTACGGGGGATGATAGAACTCAAATCAAATTGAGCTCTAGACTCGTAACGTGTAAGCTCTACCCCACCTAGAATTGATCGAGGCTAGCATACCACTCTCGCTGCTAATGGGTCGATGTTGAACCACTGGTGGAGGTGAAGTATGGATCCTCCTAGCATCCTCTATGTATGACCCAGAGAGGATGAAATGGGTTCGATGTCACCAGCGGTGAAGTCAAAACAAGCGACTCCTCAACAACTGAATGGGCAGCTGCCTCCATCTCCCTAGCACTCTTGGTATAATACTACTTAATCATGCAATTTTTATTACTCCTCTGTGTTTTGGTAGGATGAGTGGAGTAAGAGATAGACCCAAACTCAAAAGTAAGAGAGGCAATCCCTGGGATCAGAGGAGCCTTACCCGTAGAGGGTACTAACGAGTGGGTGCTAGCCCTCACTAGGGCAGCACGAGAAACCACGGGAATCAAATGGCTTGATGTTGCACTATGGTACTACCGCACACTACCACCCGCTTTTCTTCAGAGGGATATTGTGTTGATGGTAAATCTCAATGACCAATACCCACCCCACCCCTCTAATAGTTGTGAGGGGAGTGCCCTCACAAGTGATCCTCACCCCCTCAAAACCTCTATTGAAATGGATGAGATGGGTATGATTAGCTCGAGAGAGATTGGTCTGATCCAAGGCCGAGTCCATGCCGTAGGGGAAAGTGAATGCAAACTTTTGTGAACTTGCCATTTATGATCAATAAAACTAAAATCAATTGTACCAGAATCAGACCGACCGAGAATCTACAATGTTGGAAACAAACTTGGATCGATTTCTATTTTTGATTGAATTTGAATTTAAAATTTGAACCCACATCCAACATCTTGGAAGTGTAAAGTGGGGTTCAAATGGATTTAGAGAAGATTTAAAAATTTGATTGGAAAGAGGAATTTTTGAATATGAATCCACTTTCAACGAATGTTGAAAATGGGTTCAAATATTTTTTTTTCTTAGAAAGATGCTTCCATAGGTTCATGTTTGAAATTAGATTTTGATTTGAAGACCCTTTCCTTTAACAAATTTGAGTATGTCAAAGTAAGGGTCAATCAATTTTGATTTTGATTTGATATTTTGGAATCCACTCACTTAGCAAATTTGGGTATGCCAAGTGAGGTGTTTGAAAATAATTATTTCTTTTTCTTTTTGTTTGCTTTTGTCTTGTGATTTTGAAAATTGAAAATCTCACTTAGCAAATTTGGGTATGCTAAGTGAAGAATCCAAGTGTATTTTGTTTGGAAAATTTTTTAAAAATAGGATTCTTAGCAAATTTGAGTATGCTAAGAAAATCCTAAAGTGTTTCATTTGTTTTTGGATATTTTGATTTTTGAAAAAAAAAAGATCCCTAGAAAATTTAGGTATGTTAAGAAAAGCCTAATGTGTTTCATTTGGCTTTGATTTGTTTTTTTATTGGAAGTGGAGACTTCACTTTAGCAAATATGATATGCTAAAAAAGTTCTATTTAATTTTGTGAAATGGAAATTTCACTTAGTAAATTTGAGTATGCTAAATGAAAATCCAAAATATGTGTTTAAAAATTTTGTGTTTTGGTTTTGCTTTGAAAATGAAAGCTTCACTTTAGCAAATTTGGTATGTTAAAGAGTGAAGTTCCAAAAGTGCTTTTAGAAATTTTTGTGAAGTGAAAATTCCATTTAGCAAATTTGAGTATACTAAATGAAATTCCAAAGGTACTTCAAATTTTTTTCTTGGATTTTGAAAAAGGGAGACTTCATTTTAGCAAATGGGGTATGTTAAATTGAAGTTCCAAATGTGTTTGCAATTTTGGTTTTAAATATTGGAGACTTCACTTTAGCAAATGTGGTATGTTAAAATAAAGTTTCAAATTTATTTGGAAATCTTTGGTTTTGAATTTGGAGACTTCTCTTAGCAAATTTGACTATGCTAAATGAAGTTCCAAATATGTTTTGAACTTTTATTTTTAAAAGAAGAAACTTCACTTTAGCAAATTTGATATGCTAAAATGAAGTTCCAAATGTGTTTTGAAATTTTTGATTTTTGAATTTAGAGACTTCACTTAGCAAATTTGAGTGTGCTAAGTGAAGTTCCAAACATGTTTTGAATTTTGAAAATATAATTGTTAAGTTTTGATTTTTGTAAGGAAATCTTCCATTTTCAAAAATTTGGGTATGTAGGAATGGAAGTCAATCTTATTTTTGAAATGTCAAAATTTTGTTTTGTGTGTGATGATTATTCTTCTTTTTTTTTTGAAAATTCCAACTTAATCATATGAATATGTTTAAGTGGGATTTCAAATGATATCTTTATGAGAATAAAATATTCATTCAATAAATTTGGGTATATTGAATGGAGATGTTCATATGTGCTTTTGGAAAATTTAGTTTTGTTTGACAATTAAACTTTCATTCAATAAGTGTGGGTATATTGAATGGAGAGGTTCATATGTGCTTTTTGAAAGATTTATATTTTTTTTCTTTTTTTTTTTTTGTGGAAAGATGATTGTTCATTTTATTTTTGAAAATGAAATCTTCATCAAAGTGAATTGAGGGAAGATGATCATTTGTGCTTTTGAAAAAGATTGTTAGTTTTATTTATTTTTGTTTTGAAGATTCCTACATGTAACAATTAAGAGATTTGTTAGATGAGGGTGATTTAAGAAAATTTTTTTGGAAAATATTTTATTATGTGCATTTTTGACAAAGTGCTTTTTGAAAAGCAAGATTTTTATGAAAAATTTATTTTGTCTTTATTATTTTAGAATGAACCTTTCCTTATCATGATAAGGAGGAAGTCTTTAAATTGTTTTCTTTTATTAGATTTTATTTTTACCCTTTGGAGAACCTAACGAGGGTTTTAAGACCAACACATGGTGAGATCCTAAAACCTAAACATGTTGGCTAGCTTAACTTAAGGATGAAATAAGCTAAGTGCCAACAGAAAGAAAGATAGTTTTGGATTCATACAAAAGTACAAAACCACTATCAATATGTAGAGACAACAATCATTTAGCAAAGATGGAGAGAGGAACCATCCCCAGCGGAGCCGCCAGAAAAATCTATGGTGAAATTTTATATTCCTGTCTTCATCTATCCCTCTTTCTATTAGTGGAAAGAAGATAAATGAGAACAGGAATATAATAGCCTTGGGTGTCATGTAGATCTACAGATGTACTTATTAGGGTGATCAGGTATGACATTAAGGAGAGGTGTACTATCTCGAAAGATAGAAGTCACCACCCTATAATGGACCTAATCATAAAAATAAGGACTTTTAAGAACATTGGGTATTCGAGGTGTACTAGAGATTCTTCCCCTACTTTACATGAAAAAGTAAAGTAGGATTTATTTAAACTGAGTTCATTATGTTCCCTCGGCAAGCAATCCCCATAGTTAATTACATCACAGGAATGGTGATTTCTTGAAAACTCTCGATTAAGGTAAATGATGGTGTCTAAAGATTTCAATAGGGTAGGACTATCGATTAATTATTTTGAATATCAAATAGGATTGGTCAAAGAGAGAGTCATTATCGAAGCCAAATGAAGATAAATAGGAGATGCTCACGATGCTACGAAACATAGCGAGCATCTCAAACTATCCTATGATTGGGCTTTACATTTTTGAAATTGATTTAATTTATTTAGGTTGAATTTTTTATTAGAAATTTAGGGCTTATGATTTCATAACACAATATTATGGCCCACAAAGGGGAGAAGCAACCTGAGAACCTAAATCTAGAGTTTTTGGTAAAAGTATAACCTAAATCTAAGATGAAATGGGTATATGGTTTGCCTCCATAAGAGAGGACAAACCACCCCATTTACAACACGGGGTGGCCAACTAACTCTTCCTATGATTTTAAATTCATGTAGGCAAGTCATATGCTTTATGCAAGATAGCTCATTATTTTTATTTAGAAAGAGACTAAGTCCATAAACTCACTTAGAGACTAGATCATGTAAGGTATGCTTCAAATGACCTAAATCTAATGCAATTCAAATTTCATTTTATTTTTTATTTTTAAACAATCATTTTGACTCGGCTAATAGGATTCATAAATGTGTATAAGAAAGATTATTGGCCAAAATCTGAGAAGGGAGGAGGTGTGTTTTTACCATGGTTCTCACAGGTCAAGCCAAGTTTCTCTAGTAAAGGTGGAAGCCCTCCAATCAAGAGTGAAATAAGATGCATTTATGCATGATGTTATAAAAAATAAATACTCATCCAGCTAAGGGGTTGCTAATTCTTTTATCTTAATTTTAAGCTTAAGCTTTAGGTGAGGTTATGAGTTCTTTACTTTAATTTTAAATTGTTAAATTTGGTAGAAGATTTATTTTTCCCCAAGAGACTAATTGTCATCTAGGCCATACATAAAATAAGGAAGAAACTAAGAAAAGGATGCTACTTAATGCACAAGCTAAATAAATCATCAATCAATTTATAAAGTTAATCATAAAGAAGAAATTGTGATGGGCACCGCACAAACCAAAAACAAATTGGGTAGCAAACTACCCTTATACAGATTACTAAATGAATTAAATACAATTAAGCAAGGAATTCATTATTATGGGGGTCTTCAAGCTTCATTTCATCATTCTTCTTTTCTTCTTTCTTCTTATTTTCTTCTTTCTTCTTTGGTTCCTTCTTTTGAATGGTTTGAAGGTGGATGCTCCACACGTAGTACATAAGGCGCAGCCTTATAACCAATGTTCATCCTAATCCCCATAACAATCATTCCAAAATCCTAATTGCAAAAATTACATGAAAAGAAAAAAATAGAAATCTAATTAACACTTGCAAAACAAAGATTAGCTAAAAGAAACCATACAAATTCCAAGCATGTATATTGGACTTTAACACCCTACACATTGGTGGTTAAGTCCACCTGGCCTATTGGACTATCTTAGGGGTATAAGCACCTGCACAAAGCATTTATATTTTTATTTATTATAATGCGCCTTAAGCACAATCCTTTGTAGAAGATAATGGTTAGACTAAGAACATCCTACCATTCAGTCTACACACATGTACCCTAACATCCAGTCTAAAATATTACATTATAAAACAAAATCAAACATCAAACCATGCACCGTCTTAACCTAAAGCTAGAAGTGGTGACTTAGCCTAATGTGTGTGCTTTTAAGGTTTGTGTGGTATGCTTAGCTATGGCTTTAAGTTAGAATTTTCTAAGTGTGAAGAATGTTCAACTTAGGGGAGGGTTTCATTTAAGTTGTTTAGAAGTTTTGGGTTGATTTTATTTTATGTTTTCATTAGGTTCAATTGAATTCTATAATTAATTACTAAGTTGTAAAGAGAGGAAAAGAGAAGAAAACTTCTCTTTTCTTCCCTAACCAAAGTAATTTCTATAGTGGATTCATATTTTTAGGTTTGTTTACTGAATGTTTTATTATGTGTTTCAATTAATCTTAAGTTTAGATGAACTCTAAACAAACCTATTCAAGAGAAAGGCATTTTAAGATTAAGTAAATTGAAGTAAATTCACAAAACATACATCACTTCATTTCTTTCCCAACATGTATAACATGCATATGAATGGATCCTAAGCATATCTATACATATCAAATGGGAATGTTTAGCACACTTTATGATGCATGCTAAGTTACTTAAGAAAATTTGAATATTTATGATGCATGATTTTCATTAAGTAGAAAAGGGGTTTCTTATCCAATTTTCATATGCACATATGAATGTATGAAAGGCATAAGTGAGTACGATACCATTGTTAGCACCAGGGGTGTAAGGTACAAGACCTACTTGGGGCTACTTAAAGCCTCACAACTCGGTGTTGTCCAGACTAATATCCACTTTCCTTAAATACAAACATGTGTACAAAAGAAATGAATGGAAAAGAAAGAATGTAAAAGTTTGTGTTGGTTGATTTATTTTTGTTTATGTAATTTATATGTACAAGTGTAGGTATCCTTCTTAAGTAATAGTATAGAAATGAATAGGAGATGGAATTAGGCAAGTGTTGGGTTCTTTTCAAATGAACCATACACTTTGCCAAATCTTATTCAAAACTATACCAAAAGAGAGGAGAAGGAAAACTACACTAAGCCATCATTATATTTTACTCACATGCAAGCTTATAAGTAAGATATAAGTAATACACTTTTAGTTTTGATCATTGATTCATATATTTTGAAAATAATTTGGATTTAATAGTGATAATAGCCACTCATATTCTTACTTTAGCCAAAACATGCAATTTTAACATAAAGAAAACATTTTCATTTTAAATTTGATTTTTGAAAAGCATGAATGTATGAAATCATATGACACACAAAGTTAGCATGTTAGGAAAGAACTAAAGTAATTAAAGCATGTAAACACATTCACCTTAATTAATTCCTAAAGATAATCTTATGAAATAAGAAAGTTTAAAGCAAATCAAAGTTTGTTTAATGTGATTTTTATTTGATCTTGAGTTTGATTTAATTTGGAAAATATGAATTGAGTTTGATGTTCCTAACCCATTCCCACATGTGTTTGATATTTTTGTTCAATTTTTAGGTGATTAGATTCATTTTATATTTTGATTAGGTTAAGGTATGAATTAAGCATGTTAATTACCCCTTACCTATACCATGTTAGCATAGTTAATCAAATAATTATGAGCCAATGAGATGACATAAAATCTCATAAGGAATTTAAATTTGCAATGTACCTAGGAAGATAAGGGCCTAATGCAATTTGGCTCATGACTTAAGTAATTTCAAAACACCCCTCACACATATGAGTTGAATTTTGATTTCCTTAATTGTACTTAGGCTTTTGAACACCTAAGTATCTACCCCAGGTGAATTAATTGAGTTTTAGAAAGTTTTTATAATTTTAATAAATTAATTGAGAGGATAATTAGTTGATCAACCCTTTAATTATGAGAAGATTAAAGAAGAAAAGGGGGTTTAAGGAATAGCTTAAGGGAAATACCCCAAAATTATTCTCTAAATCTCCTATTCATTGAAACAGACCTTAATCAACTTCATTAAAGGATTAAACCACTTATAAAACTCTTAATTAACCTTAATTATATTAAGGGATAATTAGGAAATGAATTAGCAATTTTTCCAATTAAGCTACCAATAAATTCCAAGAAAATTAGGAAAGGCAGAAATCATACCCCCAAAATATGCTCAAGAAGTTTGGGAATAATTAATGGATTAATTAAAGGGTAATTAGAAAATTAACATCCCCAAAAAACCCAAAATCAGAGAAAGACACTATTTAAAATCAATTAAAATTAATTTTATAAAATTCCATATCAAATTATCTATCCAATGCAATTTATTTCATATTTTTTTAAATTTTTCTATGTTGAGATATGAATTTTAGAAGTTTAGGTGATTAATTAGAATTATTTAAATTCCTAATTAAATCTTTAATCCCACGGGTGCGCATATACGGCACACACTTTACACGTCAGATTGGTTTTAAAACATGCATCGTAGTCTTTGCGTGCGTGATCTTCGCTTTCTCCTCAAATAAAAGCCACAAAATAGAGGATTAGAAGAATATATCACGCATTTTAATCTCGGTCATCCATCCAAAATGAAGGATGGACGGATCTGTCTTCTCCCACAAATGATGGATCGTTATTAGGGATGATCTGAGATCGATTGAGCTCAGATTGATCCCAAATTTTATCCACACCATCAACATGCATAGAAGATTACATCCAACATCTATATTTTTATAGGGTGAAGATTTTCTTCATAAAGGACCAACACATAATGAAATTAAGCTCGATATAATGGCTAACCTTGTCGGAGGTGATCACTGGTGCTCGATTCCCTTGGAGAATCTTAGATGCAGTTGAGAGAAACTTTGTTGAGTTTGAGGATGAAGGATTCTTCTAGACCAACTCCTTCTTGAGCTCAACATTTGTCCAGGGCACTCCTCCTCTGCCTTTGAAGCTTGGGAAAGAGTATGGGTGCACTCAACTTGGTTCTCTAATGAAGCTTGAAGAAGGAATTGAGTGGAGTTTAAGTGTGTAGAAAGTTTGAAATTCAATCAAGATCCCCTATTTTTACTTAAGGAAAATCAAGAAG
This sequence comes from Cymbidium sinense, assembly GCA_021442155.1. NCBI lineage: Eukaryota > Viridiplantae > Streptophyta > Magnoliopsida > Asparagales > Orchidaceae > Cymbidium > Cymbidium sinense. Next base: position 48,890,511 of record CM038225.1, on the reverse strand, counting down.
ATGGAAATTGAATCTCCTCTAGGAAGCTTAAGATCACTTGCAAATGGCTCCCATGGCCCTAACTCAATCTATGGCTTGAAGGTTCAAATGAATTAGGGGGAGTATATCTCTCCCTTTGGCAATCATATGATCGAGCATGGACTTGTCATGGTGATCCAATTGCCTTGAGTTTGTTTTAGGCTAGAGAGTGGAATGGTGAACTCCTCATGTGCTCCATTTGAGTGTAAGGAAGTTTCTCATGTGGCCATTTCCATGCATGGTCGGTTTGGCCATTGGGTCAAGTTGAACTGACTCAAACCCATTGGGATGGGTGCACCACCCTCCCTAGTGTTCACGTGACCTATTAGGAGAGTATCAAGTAGGTATGAAGAGGATTTGACCAAATTCCAAGTGAAATTAGCCAAAATTTACTCTATGTCCTAGGGGTAAAATGGTCATTTGGCTGATTTTTGAATTTAGGTATGTTTGGTATGTTTCGAAAATAGGTTTGGCCAAGTTTCATTGAATTTGGAGTTCATTTGGTATGGTTTGGCTCATGTTGACCCATTTAGGTCAAAATGGGTCAACTTGAGTCAAGTTGACCAATTGGTCAAATTGGGTCAAACCAAGGGTTGGGTCAAGTTCATATGACCATTTAAAATGTTTTGGTGGCTTTGGTTTGATTCAATTTGGTTTAGGTTTGAATTTGGTTCATATGACTTCATTTAGGTCAAATGGGTCAAGTTGACCAAATTGACCCATTTGACCTATTTGAGCTAGGTCATGGGTAGTTTAGGTTTGGTTGGTCATATGAAGTGGATTGGTATCTTTGTTTCCAATCAATTTTGGTTAAGTTTGAATTTGGCTCAATGACCCTTTAGGTCAAGTTGGGTTCAAGGTCAATTGGGCTAGGTTGGGTCTAAATGGCCAATTGAGCTTTGGTCAAGTTCAACAAGTGGAATGAACTTGACCCATTGGTTTCAATCAATTTAGCTTAGATCAAGTTTTGACACATTTTGACTTTTAGGTCAAGTTGGGTCAACTTGGGTCAAGTGGCCAATTGGGCTAGGTTAGGCTCAAATGTTGACTTGGTCAAGTTCAAACATTAGTCATGAATGAGCTTAGATCAATGGTTTCAATCAATTTGTCCTATGATGGATTTTGGCTATGTTAGGTTTCATTTTATCTAATTATTGACTTGGTCAACCCTTAGGTTTGACTTGGTTTGACCCAATTTGAGTTATTGATCATCTCATGATGATTTTTGATTATGATGAGAGGCTTAGGTGAGTTTGATTCAATCTAATTTAGTTAGGATTAAAATTTGGCTCATAAGGGGTACTTTAGGTCACTTTGGGTCAAGTGAGCCTAAGTGAGTCAAATGGCTTGGTCAAAGCTTGATTTGAGTTTGGAAATTGTATGTGGACTTATGATTGAAATATAAATCCATTTGCAAGTGGTTTGAAGTCAAATGGGTTTTGATTCATTTGACAATTTCAAGTTCAAAGGGTGAACATGAAATAGATTTTGGCTTGATTTTTGAATCGAGTTTTGATTAAGTGATTGAAGCTTGTATTTATATTTAGATTCATTATTGAATGATTAATTGAATCATGAAAAAATCAAGAGTTTGGCTTGATTTGAAATTGATTTGGCTAAGTTCAAGATTTTGACTTGAAAGGCTTAGGTTAGATATTGATTGAATTTGAACTTGATTTTTGGAATTGGTTTGATTGATTTGAATTTATATTTAATTTATATATGTGAATATAAATGAGAAAATTTTAGGAGTTTGAAGTGATTTGAACATGATCTAGGCTAAGTCCTTAAGAGGGAAATTAAGGATTTAGGAAAAATTTTAGAGTTTGGAATTTGAATTTTGGATTTAATTTGAATGATTTGAATTTATATTTCATTTTTATATGTGAATATAAATGAGAATAAAAATGAGTTGTGAAAAATTTTCATGAATTTGAATTGATTTGAATATGATTTAGGCTAAGTCCATGAAGGGAAATCAAAGGACTTAGGCAAGATTTGGATTTTGAAATTTCAATTTGGAATTTAATTATGGGTTTCAATCATGGATTTTAATCATAGATTTCAATCATGTGATATTGATTTGAGTTTGGAGAAAATCAAACAAGATTGATTTGGAGTTTGAGAAAATCATTTAAGATTAATTTAGAATTTGACTTGAAGGAAGGAAGTGAGGAATGGTTCAAGTTAAGGGTAGGCAAATTTTCCTAACACCCCTAGGGCATGACTTAATCCTATGGCTAACCATTCTAAGTCTCTAGGGCTAGGTTGAGTGTCCACCTAATCACTAGATGTGTCTAAAGACTAAAGAACTCTTAAAGTCTAAGAGAAGTCATATGTCTAAGAAGAAGGGGTTGAGAGCTCATCCTAAAAATGAGGTTAACAATGGCATAGCTAAGGGTTAATTAATTTGTTTAATCCATGCTTAACTTAATCAATCCATAAAATCAACCTAATTTCTTGTCATTAAATCAAATTAACTCACACACATAGGAATGGGATTAAGATCAGCAAACTTCTTTCACATCTCCTAAATCAAATCAAACTCAAAATTGAAAATGACATTAAACAATTTTGGTTCATTTTAAATAACCTTTTTTAGTATAATTGTCCTTATGAATTAATTGGAATGAATGAGATCATGTACTTATGTTCCTTTGTTTCTTTCTAATCATGTTAAATATTGTTTACCATATGTAATCATGCATTCATTCCTTTTAAAACTAACTAAATAAAATGATTTCTTTTATGTCAAATTACATGTATTGACTTAAATTAAAAAATAGTTTGGCTATTATTACTATTAAATCAAAAATTATTTTTAAAAGCCCATAAATTAATTACAGTAGATGGAGTGATGTTAATTACAAGTATCTATAAGTTTGCATGTGTTGATAATATAATATATGCATTATGAAGCTCTCTTTCTTTGCCTTGTATGGATTTGCATGGGATTTACAAATGTATAGTTCATTTGAAATGAACACAATATTTGTCTAAATCTACTCCTATGCATCTCCATTATAAGACTTAGGAAGAATTTCATATCACATATATAAATCATATAATCAAATTGAATATGACTTCTTGCATGACTTCTCATTCTTGTGATTCTCTTTGTTGATTCATATGTATATAAGAAAAGTGGTATATTAGTTTGGACATCTCGAGACTACGAGGCTTTAAGTAGCCCTAAGTAGGTCTTGTACTTTACGCCCCTGGTGTAGAACAATGGCATCGTACTCACTTAAAACTCTTATACATATGTATGTATGATATGACCAATGAATAAGAATCATAAATCAAATAAATCAAACATAACTTTTGCATGGGATTTCCTATTCTTATTGTTGCTTATACATCTATATGTATATGAAAAGTGGTATATTAATCTAGACATCTTGAGGCTGCGAGACTTTAAGTAGCCCTAAGTAGGCTTTATACCTTACACCTTGGTGTAGAACAATGGTGTCGTACTAACTTAATACTCTAATACATGTGAATGTGTACTTAGCTAATGGATAAAAAATCCCTTTTTTATTAAAAAGACATGCATTCACAATTCAATCAAATGAGATATTTAAATTCCAAACACACTTCTTTGCATTCATCATTTTAGTGTGCTAAGACATACATTGTATGTATAGGTATGTTTAAGATTTAATCATATGCATGATATACATGATGAAAATAAATGAATAAACATTAATCTTAAGATGTCTTTCTTATTAAATAAGGCCATAGTGAACCTAAACTTAAGGTTAATTGAAACATGTAATAAGCCATTCACCAAAGAGAATCAAGCTAATTAATTTACCTTAGAAGTGATTTAAGGTGGGATGAAATGAGGGTCCTCTCTCTTTCTTCTCTTTATAATATTTAGTTGTTAAGTGTAAGCCAAATGAAATAAAAGAAAACATTAATTTAAACTTATAAATTAATGAAACAATTTAAAGTGAAAGCACCCTTTAAATTGAATCTTTCTACACTTAGAAAATTCTAACTCTAAAGCCTAGTTAAGACATACCACACAAGCCTTAACACACACATTAGAATTAAGTCACCACTTCTAGCTTTATGTTAGGGCGGTGCATGGTTTGATGTATGTTTTATTTTGCGATGAATTATTTTAGACTGGATGTTAGGGTGTATGTGCATAGTTTGGATGTTAGAGGCATTATATTAGTCCTAATCATGTATTTTCTATAGTTGTGCTTAGGGGCTACATTGTAATAATAAAAATATAAATACTTTTGTTGTGTAGGTCGCTTAACCCCTAAGCATAATCTACGTTAGGACAGGTGGGCTTGGTTACCCTTGTGTGGGGTGCTAAGTCCAAATTATTCATGTAACTGCTTAGGTTATATGGTGTGTTTAGCTAACATTTATTTTGCATGTGTAGCTATATTTGCTTTCCTTCTTTTAATGTAATTTTGCATTAAGATTAGGATAAGTGTTATGGGGAATTAGGATGAACATTGGTTACAAGATCATGTCTTATGTACCATGTGAAGCTTTTGGAGCAAGCACCTCCAAGCCAAATCAAAAGAATGAAAAATGAAAAATGAAGAATGAAGAATGATGACCCCCATAACATTTATCATTTATAATTATAATTATTATTTTATAATTCAGGTTTTATAAGGGTAGAGCTCGGCTATCTATATTTCTTTTTGAGTTGGACGTTGGTACCCGACTGCACCAACCTCTTATTCTTTTGCGATAGCTTTATAAAATTATTTGATATTGTGTTTAGATTGTGCATTAAAAACATCATGCTTTTCATAATTTTTTTATGTTTGATGTTTGAATATGTGGCCTGGATGTAGTAGGCTCTTAAGATGAAATTAATTTTCTAATCCCAATTAATAACTCATAACCTCACATAAAGCTTAGAATATAATCAAGATAATTAAAAGATTTAGCAACCCTTTAACTTAATGGTTGAATATTTCATAATATATCATATTATTTCTCTCTTAAAAATAAGGGATTTTCATCCTTGCCAGAGAAAAAGCTTGACCTTTGAGAGCCTATGATGGAAAACACCTCTTTCTCCTTTTGATTTTGCCCATAATTAACTTCATCATACATTTAGCCATACAAAATCCCAAAGCCTTTGTCAAAATAAAGAGTCTATAATTAAATAAAATTTGCATTAGTTTAGAACATTATTCATACCACTCATGCTCTAGTCTCTTAGGGAGTGAGTTTAAGGACTTTAGCTTCTTTTCTAAATAAATAATAGCCTCACCATCTTGCAAAGCATAAGAATTAATCGCATGGTTTTAAAAGCGTAGGATGAGTTAGCTGGCTGTCACTCCAGGAGATTATAAGTCCAGCAGTCGAGTGGTTTACCCTCTTTTATGGAGGTAAATAATATACCCACTTTTGCCTTAGATATAGGTCATGCTTTGGCCCTCGCTAAAGCTCCCTAGATTCAGGATCCGAGGTTCCTATTTCCCTTTGGGGCTACAAGTATAAATAGTCACCTCTTAGACATTTCCATAATCTTATATTGTTGGATTATAAGTCTTAGCTCTCTAATAAAATTTCAACTCAAATAAATAAATATCTTCAATTTCGAACATATAAAGCCCAATTATGAGGTAGATTGGAATGCTCACTAGGCTCCCTAATATCATGAGCATTCCCTACTCATCCCCCTTTAACTTCCAAAAATAAGTCTCTCCTTTTGAACTTTCTCAATTGATTTTCAAATATAACCAATCCTTTAATAGTCTAACTTTGAAATCTTTGGAGACCCTAATTGTCTACTTTAATTGAGAGCATTCTGAAGGGATTTCATTTCGTAGGATATAATTAACTATGGGGGCTTACCTCCATAGGGAACTTAACAGACCCGACTTAAAATAAACCCTACTTTACTTTTTCATGTAAAGTAGGAGAAAAATCTCTAGTACATTCGAAGACACATCATGCCTTAGAAGTCCTTATTAGGTGACTAGGTCCTTTATAGGGTGGTGATTTCTATCTTTCGAGATAGTACCTCATTTCTTAATATCATACTCGATCAATTCAATAAGTACCCCCTAAGATCTACATGGTGTCTCACATTCGAAAATAAACACCACACATGTATAAAAGATATAAGCTAGTACATGTCATTGTTAACCAGGAAAGTGAGGTAATCAAATGACCTCCTTGGGGCTACTTCAAACTTTGTATTCCCGGGATGTCCAAACTAAATATTTACTTTTCTCAAATACATATGGATATCTACATAAATAAAGGAAAGAAAACCATGCAAAAAGTTATATTTTTATTTAATTGAAACATTTATGCATATAGAGTAAAGTCTTATCTAAACTCTAATATTGAAATACATAAGAATGAAATCAAATGTTGTACGCATCATTGTTAAACTAGGGAAGTGAGGTAATCAAATAACCTCTTTGAGGCTAACTAAAGTCTCATATTTTTGGGATGTCCATGCTATATACTCATTAACATTCCTATCTATATAAATCAATACATGAATGAGAAAAAAAATTTCTCTTCAAACACTTAAGCTATAATCACATACATTTCCTATATATTTATAACTAGCATTCATAGCATATATAATCATTCATCTTTAAGTTTTAGAAAATAGATTTGAATTTAATAGTGATAATAGCCACACATATATTAATTTAAATCAACACATGCAAGCTTGACATAAAGGAAACTATTTGATTTAATTAATTTTGGAAAAGGATGAATGCATGAGCACATGTGATATACAACATTTAATATGATTAGAAAGAAATAAAGGGACATATGCACATGATTTCATTCAATCCAACTAATTTCTAAGGACAATCATACTAAATAAACTCATTTAAAATAAACCAAAATTTTTTAATGTCATTTTTTATTTTATATTTGATTTGATTTAGGGAAAGTGAGAAATATTTGCTAATACTAATCTCATTCTCTTTATATGAGTTAATTTGATTTAATAAAAAGTAATTAGGTTGATTTTATGGATTAATTAGGTTAAGGTGTGAATTAAATCAATTAATTAAACCTTTACCTATGTTACCTTAAGATAATTAATTAAATAATTATGAGCTAATGTAATATGCAAATGAATTAAAAACTAAATAGCAATGCTCCTATGAAATAAAGGGGCTAATACAATTAACTCACAATCATTAATTATTTAGCTTAAGATACTCACTTAATTACTTTTATAATTTTCTCACACATGTGAGCTAACCATAATTTCATTAACTCTCTTTAGGTTATTAAACACTTAAAGCTCTTCCTAAAGATTAATTAAGGAAATCTGAAGCAATTACCTTTTTAATTAGGTTAATCAAGTTATTAATCCATTTCTCTTACTTAATTACCAAATTAATTAATTATCCTTTGAAATGAAATGGGCTTAAGGGAAAAAGATTAGGAAAGAGGTCCCAACCTACTTCCATAAGCCCTCTCATTCAACTAAGCATGATTTGAAATGATGTGAATTTCAAATTAACCAATTAGGGCAATAACTAGTAAATTAATCCATTAATTAACACTTTTGTTGAAAAAGAGAAGGAAACATAGGGAAAAGATTATGAGGGAGACTCCAATCCAATTCCATAAATCTCCCTATTGTTCAACAGTGAATAAGAGGTCTAATGTTTTGATTAATTACTATTCAAATGCTTAATTATCACTTAATTAAGTTAAAAGAGTAATTAAGTCTTAAATAATCAATTTTCTTAATTAATCATCCAATAAATTCCAAGAAAAATAGGAGAGGTAGAGGTCATCCCCCTAATCATTCTCAGAAAGTTTGAAATTGATTAGCTAATTAATTAGGGAGTAATTCTACTAATTAAAATTTTTATTAAACCTTAATTAAGCTAAAATTATTGTTTAAAATTAATTAAGAATAATTTTAATGGATTCTCCTCTGAAATACCTTTAAAATGAGCCATTATTTATATTTTGGGATTTTTTTATAATTAGTTTTTAATTATGGAAATTTCAGCCTTAAAATACATTAAAATAACCTTAATTAAGCCTAATCCCATCGGCGCCACGTGACGTGCTAACACGGCACGCTTTCCACGTGGTGTCGCAGGATTGGTTATTTAAGTAGTCACATTCGTGCACTGTGTTAGCCGACGATGGATGCGATAATGATCTCCACCATCCGATCTTGGATCGGATGGCGCAGATCAAATCCGAGGCATAAAGGGAGAAAATAGATGGATCTAGCATGATCTGATCAGAGCCGTCAGTTCCAATCATGCGGGATGGACAGCATGTGATCCTCTTCCTTCCTGCGAGCGATGAACAATGAATCTCGTCTGCCATGGATCGCTCGATCCGAGCTCACCCGAGCTTGAATTCACTCCAAAATTAACCCACACCCTTCACGCGAAGGATCCACAAGGATCCAACACATGTGAATTTCATTCACAAAGGACCAACCAAATTCTCCTATTTCTACAGTTTTGAGGAATTGCCTCTCCAGAGCTCAAGAACGGCGGTGGGATTGATGGAGGTAGATTCGTCTAGTAGAGATGAGGTCCTGTTGAGAAGCAATTAAGCCTGTTCCCCTTGGTTCATTCGGTGGATCAATTTCTTTCACTATGGAGCTAGATGGTGATCAGAGTCCCTCCTCTGATGGCTTTAAGCTTGGGAAAAGACTTGGATGGCTTTGACGACATGCGTGGAAGGTGTGTGCAAGAGTAATTTGGTTTTGGTTGAGAAATGAGAGAGCTTGGATCGATATTAGCCTCCACTACTTCAATTTCACACGGGAAGAGGACATGCCTCAAAGGGAGAGCTTGAGATGTCTCTAGGAATTACAAGGAGACTCCAAATCCTATTAGGAAGCTCTCACAAATCGAAGTGATGTGTTTCCCGTTCGAATTGAGGGGGTATACCCCTCAATTTTCTAAGGTGGACGGACATGATGGTTTCCCATTTTTCGACCGATCAGCCACTATCAGAGTCCCGAAGGGATCTCACTCGAGTCCACGTGGCTCGTATGGATTAGGAGAAGCCATGACAGGAGGCTCCAAGCTGGATTTGGGCAGATTGAGTTTCCTTGATCCTTTGGGTGTTCGGCTTGTATGAAAGGTGAGTTGGCTCACCTCCCTTTGGTCCATGGCAAGTCCTAACTTGGTTTAGAGTGGGCTAGGAGGTTTTGAGATCCCTGCCAAGGTGAAAGGAGGGTGGACTTTGCCATATTTGGCAATATCTCACATGAGGAGAGGTTCCATGGAAGATTTGCATTGAACTTAGCTCCAAACGGGTTTGGGTTGCTTTTCAATGACCTAGGTTGAGTTGGGTCAAGTTTGGTTAGCCACCAAAGTTCCATGGGTTGGTTTTATGGGTTTTGACTTCATTTGGTCAAATGGATTCACATTGAGTTATGTTGGGTTGGATTGACCAATTGGTCAAATTGGGTCAAAATAAGGCTTGGGTTAGGTTCCAATAATGATTTGAAGAGTTTTAGTTCAAGTGATTTCAATCAATTTGGCCTAGGTTTGATTTTGGCTCATTTGGAATCAAATGGGTCAAATGAGTCAAGTTGACCATTTTGACCAATTTGACCAAATTGGGTTGGGTTAGGTGTTGGTTAATGTTCAATTGGTCAATTGAAAATGATTGTAGGCTTTAGTTCGAATCAATTTGGATTTTGGTAAACTTGACCCTTTAGGTCAATTTAGGCTAGGTTGGGTCTAGTTGATCAATTGGTCAAATTGGGCTCAATTATGGCTTTGGTCAAATTCAATAATTAATTTGGAATGAACTTTAGCCATTATTTGTAATCAATTTGGGTTAGATTATGATTTGACCAATTTTGACCTTTTAAGCCAATTTGGGCTAACTTGGGCTTGACTTGGGTTGACTTGAGTTTGGTTTGATGATTTCATTTATATTTGACTAGATGATTGAAGGAATGATTTATTCAAGAGAAAATCCATTAGTTTTGGCTTGGTTTAGATGGATTTTGATTAAGTCCAAGAAATTAGCTTAAAAGGCCTAAATTGGGTTTTGGTTTGATTTTGGATTTATATTTATTCATATTTATGAATATAAATGTAGATATAAATGATTCATGTGAAAATCACTTGAGTTTGGAGTCATTTGGAAGCAAATTTGACCAAGCTTATGGAGTTAGGTCAAAAGGGCTAAGAAGAAAATCAATTTAGTTTGATTTATTTTTGGTCATTAGAAGGTAGGTTTCATTTATATTTATGAATATAAATGAAGGAATAATTGATTTACAAAGAAACCAGTTGATTTTGGGCTGGTTTGGGATAGGATTTGGTTAAGCTTATGAAGGTAGGTCCATATGGCTTAAGAAAGAATTTGGTTTGGTTTGAGTTAGTTTGACTTGGTTTTGCTCATTTGAGTATGGCTTTAATTTATATTTGTGAATATAAATGAAGGAATAATTGATTTATAAAGAAATCAATCAATTTTAGGATAACTTAGGTGGGGATTTAGCTAAGCTTATGAGGATAGGTCATATGGCTTAGGAAGAAATTTGGAACATTGATTTGATTTCGGGATTAAATTATTTGAAGTTAGATTTGAATTTAAATTTGATAGTTTGATTAAAGAATTGAATTGATATTTGAGAAAATCAATTGAATTGGAATTGAATTGGATTTGATTAAGGCTAAGTCCATGGAATTCAATCATAAGATTTTATGGAGAATTTTGAGCTTGAATTTGATTATGGGATTGATTATGAGTCTTAAAAATTTAGTTTGGATTTGGCATGAATTTGAGGTTTGGTTTGAGAAGAAAAACATGGATTGGGTTTAGGCTATAGGGTAGGCAAGTCTCCCTAAGTCTCTAAGGCAGGATCTAGCCCTATGGCTAACCCATCTAAGTCTTTAAGCTTAGGTTAAGTGTTCACCTAATCACTAGAAGTATCTTAAGACTAAGGAGCTCTTAATGTCTACAAGAGTCATAGATCTATGATGAGGAAATTGAAGACTCACTCAAAAAGTGAGGCCAACAAAGAATGAAAGATCATATAGTACAAATTAAAATATATCAAACTTGATGAACATCGATGGCATGTTTATATTGTTATTTTCTTTTTTTACTCTAGAATATTAATTATATTTGAAATTTTAATTGGAAGAAAAATATAACCATCAAAATTTACTAAGTCTTAAAATACATCACGATCTTATATGTCACAAAACAAGATAAAACTCAAAAACTAAATAGTGAGATACTTTAGCCTTCAAAATAAATTTTTTCTAAAAAGCTCTCGTTAGGTTTCTTCTTGTGAGCATAACATCACTTAGGTGAAGTTCAACTATTATAAATCTTCTTTGAAAAATTCTAAAATTTTATCTATCAGGACATTGAAGATATGAGTGTGTTGTGAATTAAAAAAGAAGAAGAAGACATTACATACAAATAGTAAACTAGTATATATTATACATAAATAATTAATTCAAGCATTTATGGATGAGATCTTCTAGTGTCAATAACACACATTATCATTTGATGTTTGATCTGCTTGCTTTCTAATTCCTATCATTGCTTAATATCTATAGCCACTCATTTATCATATGAAGTTTACTATCATTTGACATCCATTATCCTATTTTCATTGTCTAATATTTGCTATCATCTTATATTAATCACCAGTATCCATCAGCCCCTAATGTCCATCATCTATTAGCATTTGCAATTATTTGATACTCAACATGCCTTAATTCCTACTATCTCTCAATATTTAAAAATTGATTGATGCCTCATTGTTCCTTAAAATCCAAAATTTTGTGGCATTCATCATTAACTAATTATAATTATTGCTCAATACTCATCATTATTTGTCACTTATTAACCCTTAATATTTATTGTTGTTTAATCTTATAATTGTCCACATCTTTCATCTCCTAATGCATTTTGTTACTCACAATTCATCATCACCTGACCTCTATTCTCCCTCAACATCCATCATTACTTATCATCTAAGTGACTAGATGACTTTTGATTTTCAAGTCAACCTCTTTTCAAGATAACAATAATTTCATCCACCTTTAGGCCACTCATTGATGTTAGGTTGATTGTTGAGTTTATATTGGCTACTATATATTCATTTTAAAAGAATGATATCCCTAGTTATCTATTGTCACTTAACAACTTCTAACTATCACATTTTCTTTCATTTTAAGAGAAATTTCATTCCCAAAATCATACAACACTATTGTCATTAGCACCTCCCTATATCCTTTAAATTCACCTTATGGTGGAGATTGATCTGGCCATCTTCAATGACTTCCATGAACTTCTCATACTACTCCTCCACTACTTTTTGGTCATATCATCTTTATCATCGAGAGAGGGCCAATCCAACTACTTATGATTGCCTCCACACTCTTCCATTGCCTTCAACTCATACCATTCCAACCTACAAGGAAGGATTTATTTGACCACCTCTACTAGCCTTTGTGAACTTATCATGCTACATGTCTATAACATCATTACCTAGCATAATCAACTATTATCAACCTTTCCAACTTCATTATCACCAACAATGAGAATTCAAGCAAGGCCTCAATATTAGTTATAATTAAGAATTTATTTGTGTTTGAGGATGGAGATAATTTGTAATATAAAATATTAGATATTATTTGTGTTATAGGACTGAAGGTGCCAATCAGTTTGATATTTTGTTTAAATTAATAAATTATTACTTGACTCTCACTCAATGACAAAATTTATTAATATTTAATATAAATTTTATAACTAAAGTCTAATTTGCATGTATACTATAATCTGAATAAAAATTAAATACATATTTTTTTTCATCCTTTAAGATACACACATACATACATATATTAAATTATCACTAAATTCTTATATATTTAATTATCTAACATTTAAATTTTTTTTATATTTACTTATAAAACAATTTAACCTTTAAATTCCATAAAAAATATACTATTAAATTTATTTAGACATTATAATTTTATGAAGTAAATATAATATTATAAACTTATATACATAAAAATCTAATAAATGGATGTAAATCCCTCAATAAATGTTGATATCAAATCAATATAAAATTTTAAAAATAATAAATAATCTCAAATCAATATTAAAAATCAAAATAAAATCTTAAAAGCCCTTCTCAATAGGATTCCATTAAGAGAGGAATCAATCATTACACATTTTTCAAGCATAGGATACGGTCATAATAACGTATTGGCACCATTCTTGATAGCCCTTCTTTCTCAGAGATCATAGCAGGCCTTGCCACGTGGCCTTTCGCTTTGGGCACCAGGTCAACTTCACCGTCCACCTTCATCCATTTTATTCAAAAGTGGAGCTCATCATGCCTCCAATTGGGCATCTAGAGTCGAGATTTCCTTTGCAAATAAACCCAGAACTTTCCTTTATTTAATTATGTACTTGCAGTGTAATTAGAATATGAATCCAACATTCAATGTAAATCCAAACTTCTCTTATAAACTCCTAATTTAAATTTATCAATGCAATATATAAATAATCAAATAATATCTATAAGATACATCTCAAAGTAAATTTAAACAATTTAAAATCCATCCCACTAAGGAGTGATCCGAATATTCTTCCCACACACATATATATATATATATATATATATATATATATATATATATATATATATATATATATATATATATATATATATATATATATATAAAATACTATTGTAACATATCATCTTGATGTTAAAAGCTCCGAAGTTGGCGGTGGTCAAGCTCTTAAAATATAATTAAACTTTGGGATATTTAAATCCCTAAATAGCTCTCAAATCTAATTTTATAATAAATCGGCGTCAAGTAGTTAAAAAGATCTTACAATTAATTTTGAGCATTCAAATGCAAAATACATCATATGATCAAATCATTTTAAGCCTTAAATATTATAGTTTTCTGTATTCTACTCCTCCCATACATTAAATACGCCTTATAAATATATATATATATATATATATATATATATATATATATATAGATATTCAAAGATCCTCCAAGTTAATTTATTCAGTTGTTATCATGCAGCCGGTACCATATTAGCCTTCCACCGTGATTGCTGTCACCCATTGCCGGTCATCATCGCAACATCGTCGGCTTTCGTCGTCGCTTCGTCTCAGCGTTAGATCTTATTTGTTGTCCTTTCTCATATCTATCATCTCCGGAAGATCTTATGATTCAAACGATATATAGTGGAAGCTTTTCTCGTGATTTCTCTTTTTTGAGGTTTTTCGTTAAAATTTTTAGTCTTCTTGTTGTTTTTTAATGTATGTGTGTCTTTGGATTTACAAGGGTAAATTTTTTACTTCTATACGATTTTTCAGACTATGATATATAATTTTGATTTTTTTACTCTCATATTTGTAACATCTAAACATTTTATTGATGATTGATTATAGCTCATAAGTCATTTGGAAAGCTTTAAAGAGTTTAATTAATACAAATTTCTGACCAAAATTTAAGCCATGATCAAATTTAACAAAATTATTATTTATTTTATTTAATTTTAAATAATAAAATGGCCTATAAGTAAAAGTGCAAAATGATTAAATTACTAGAAGTATTAAAATGGTTATTATCATTCAAATATTTATAATAATAAATTATGCCATATATTTTTAGTAATAATTTCTAATCATTATTAAAAATAATATAGATTTTTTGAAAAATTAATATAATATATCTTCATTCTTAAAAATATTTTTATTTAATATATTTTATTTTAGTATTCTCTCTATTCTTTCCTCACTATAGATACATTCAAATACGTTATTCAATTCAATATACAATTAATATTTTATATATATATATAATATTATATTATATTCAAATTCATGATGCAATTCAATAAAGAGTTAATTAGTATTCAGTTTTTATCTTGCAGGGCTGGATTTGTAATAAAAGCAGATTTCCGGTTCGATTTGCTAAAATGTTCAGCCATTCCGGAGACGATAACTGCCTGAAACTATCACCTCTGTTTGCGTGCTGGGGTGGTCTTTTACTTCACGCGTCCACGCTCTCTCTTTCCGGGCTATGGAAACGTCTTCCCTCTTGGATCTCGCTTATAAGATCCGGACCAGTTCCCTTTCAGCATCCAATGTATTCGACGGATTGCCACTTGATCTCTAGGTCTTCACTGTCTCCAAGTGAGACGAAGTCTATTCCTATTTATTTGATTTCTGGTCTTACGAAATAGGCATGATCCAGGATTTCCCCTACAAGAATCAGTTTCTCGTTTCCTTCCCTCAATTCTGGATCTCCGGGTACGTTTTTGTTGGAATTTACTTAATGTCTTTACGTGATTCATTATTTTTCGAGGAATGCCAATTTTGGGTACTATGAGGCTGCACTTTGTTTTAATGTTTTACCATGTCGAATTAGAGCTGTAGTTGAGTTAAAAGTAATGTTGTAACTGTTTCTATATGGGGCTGGAATACTGTGGAGAAGAAAGTTAATGTTTTAGTTCGATTTACCTTTTCTTTCAGCTGCTTGCTTTATTGTCCTCTTCTCTAACTTTATGATTAAGTTTTGGATCTCATTTAGGGTTCCGGTAGTCCTACGTTTTCCCAGTGACCCATACTTATTTATTGATTATAAAAAGTGGCTATTATATGATTAAGTAAGTCTCAGTGTAGTTTCCATTTTGTAGAAAGAATATCGAAGTGGAAAATCGCTTGGAAAAAAAACAAAATATATTTTGTATTTTAAATTAATATCTTCATGAAATTATAAATTGAGATCATCAAAAGCAAGACATTGTAGAACATAAACTGGTATGAGCAAATCCGTGAATTCCAGAAAGGTCCATACTTGGATTAAGTGCTAAATCATCTATAATATTCCGTGGACTCTCATGTTTTGCTTTTGTCCCTAATATACTTTCTTCTCACATTTGTGGTTTCTGAGGTTTGTGGTTCACTAAGGTCTTCATATGCCAATTTTGCTTACTTTCTGTTGTTAATTTGTGCGCACTTTCATCCTCTCCTAAGAGATTTCCCTATTATTTTTATGAAGCTTGTGGAAAAGTGGCAGCGTGGATATTTGAGAGCAAGGTTGATGTGGTGATGGTGGTAGGGGTCTCGTAGGCGTTATAGATAGAGTGCTAGCAGTGATAGTTTGGTTGGTAGTTAAATCATTGGAATACTTTAGACTAAAGGAAAGTGTTTTTAAAGGGAGTGTGTGCTTTGGGGGAGGGTTTGTGTAGGGACTTTGGTGCATTGGTAGAGCACGAGTCTTCATGTTAGTGGAGAAGGATATAAGAGAGTGCTTTT
This sequence comes from Cymbidium sinense, assembly GCA_021442155.1. Taxonomy (NCBI): domain Eukaryota; kingdom Viridiplantae; phylum Streptophyta; class Magnoliopsida; order Asparagales; family Orchidaceae; genus Cymbidium; species Cymbidium sinense. The sequence continues at coordinate 48,874,211 of CM038225.1, read as the reverse complement.
TTGGGTGGGACTATGGGCAAAGGAAGCAAGGGCACAATAGATCTGGTTAGTGATGAATTGAATAGATTTGGAGCCATTGACAAATCAGATGTTTCAAGAATTAGTGGGGTGTGGTGGAGGTGCTGATATTATAAAGGGTGATTGGTGAATTGGATGAGGAGGAAGTTGTGCTGGTGATCTTCTATCTCTATCATTAGAGCATAGGGTGGAGGGGGTGGCAATGAAGTGGAGGAAGGTGGGAGTCAAGAGGAAGTAATTGAGGTCCTGAGGTGTGATTACAATAAGGATTTGTATGTATGAGAGGAATGAGGAGTGAGGGTTGGTGTTAAGTGGAGGGAGATAGAAATATCCTTTGGGTTATGATGGATAGATGAAGTGATAAGATGAGAGAAAAAGAGGATGATATCAAAGTTATGATTGATTGTAAGAAGACTCAAAAATCCAATGGACAGGGAAGCAAATGATATATTGGGCTTCAGGGAATCAGGGGTGACCTCAAAAGGGAAAATATGTGTTCTATGTATTATAGCATGGGCGGAGCTATAGTGGAGGTATTGGAGGCTTGTGTCCTCACCGACCCACTTTAAAGTCTAATGTGATATATATTTTTTTTTAAATAAAACTCTAGCATCCAAAAGCCACTACTTGGATGAGAGGGGAATGGGATATAGGGAAGTGGGTAGTGAAGAGGGGGAACTTGGAGGAATATGTGGAATATGAATGAATATTCTAGCAAAAATATTGATGCCATCAATGTGGTTGATAGATTGGAATGAGAAACACAAAAGGAGTTCTTCAACTTGCAGCCATTTTTCTATTGCTTCCGTACCTACTAGCTGCAATTAGGTTTTTTGCATCTTACTATCATTTGAATGTTAATAGTGGATATTTGTTTTACATTCAATAGCACGGTGTGCCATTTCAAACAAAATACCACGTATATTGCAACGAGTTCATGATTAACTTCGCTTAATGTAAAAAAATAAAAAAAACTATCTAAATGTAAATTATATGTGAGCTTGATCATGTGTTTTGTAGTCTACAAAATTGTGTGCTATATTCATAATTTATTGATTTTTAATGAGACGCTTTTTCGTATTCATATATTTATATTATATTTATCACAAAATAAATTCAATAATTTAAAATTTTATTTTTATACAAGACTCTAGGGAGACATTGTAGATGGTCATCTTAATTGTATGTTTTTTTATCATCATATATTTTATTTTATTTTATTAAAATTATAGCAAAAAAATTTAAAATCATTGATGTCGTTCCCAAATCTGAATTAAAAAATGCTGAATTTATTTTTAAAATTATTAGTTTATGCCCCCACCAAGAAATTTTTTTTTGCTCCGCCCTTGTATTGTAAATTCGAAACTTTGGCGATTCACTTTCTGCAAATATCTTTTTGATTTCTCAATTCCAATGGTCTTCAATAATGTTTTTTCTTTTGATTTTACCATTCCAATTAATGGTGCAACTTTGTTAACAATTTTTGCGGAAACTATCATTGTTAAGACAGAAAACATAAACATGTGCATTAATTTTTGTCCTTTAATGTTATATCTCATCTCTATTTGATCTTATTATCCACCCCTTCTTTATAGCTTATTGGATGTCAAGCTGAAATTTTTCTTTTGTTATAATTCTTAATGTTATCATCCATTTAACAGGTGTAACATTGTTTAAAACTCTTTTGCAAGAGGAAAATGTCATTTGGTTGCTGAGATAACATTACAATTATGCAACTAAGTCAGGTAACCATCTCATGGTAACTCATTTCACTAGGTTACTCCTTTTTTGTTAGTTACCTTAAGTTGAAAGTTAGTTTGAATTTGAATAGGTTTTTCACGTCATTTAAAATAGAAATGATAGCAATAGCTGTGTCAATTATTCTTGTTAGTGTTTCTTAATATCATAATCTTAGTTTTCCATCTACTGATTGTGGTATGTGTGCGTCTTCTGATTACAGATAACAAACAAATAACAGAGTCTTCTGGCAACTTTTGTTTTGCTTTGAATCTGTGGCCATTATGATTGATGCAAAACATGACGAGTTATCTGCCAGGGCTCAACATGCTGAGCCTCTTGGACGACTAGCAATACTTGGATATGGTGCCGGTCATATGCTAAATGATATCACGTCAGCCTGTTGGTTTACATATCTGTTATTGTTCTTGACTGACGTAGGACTAAGTCCAAGGTACATATTTCTATTATGGATGATAAATAAGTAATTTTAAGAAATATATGTTAGTAGTCAGCCATTTGTTTTCATCTCAATGTTAATTATTTTTCCTTTTTCTTCATTTTATGTAAGTTGGAAAAGGTTTTACTTTTTTAGTGGGCAGTTAGAGCGTTGTGTTATTTAATTATGTTGGTAGTAGACACACAACAATTTGAATTCTAGCAGTATGTTTTTCCTTATCTAAATTTCTTTGTTACATAACTGTTTGCTGAAGGATGATTGAATAGCTTTGTACTTTTAGTTGGAATCATTAATCAAGTTATTACTCTAACATGTAATTTTGAAATACTAAATACTGTCTTGATGGCTTTGTCCACCTTTGGTATTGTAAATGGGCCATCATCTGTGCTTTTTGAAAAACTCTTATTTCACATTTCTGTTTTTCAAATTCTGCACAATATTTTCTACTTACAAAGTCTTATCTTATACAATTTGCAGGAAGTATTTATTACTTTATGTTTATATTATAACCTACTGTTGGATGCCTTGTACATGCTTCTTTTTGAATCACTAGAACTTTCGTTTTAGCCTTCGCTCTTTATAAGAAGGGGAGACAAAATTGCTGAAAATCTTTAATGTCTCACTCTGAATCTGATTATTTATGTGATGTTTTTTTTAGTTAGGTTATCAATGTTTCAACTGAACCATTAGGAAGTCCTGCACTGCAGACGTCTTTTTTATTATTTGAAGCACGGAGGGCAATCAATGCTGTTTTTTTCGAAACTGCTAACCTGTTTGAAGTAAAATCTTGAGCCATTATTTTGTTTCCCAACAATAAATTCATTCATTCTTATGGAGGTTATTTTATGGAGCTGAAAATTACTTCGTCCCCAGCATTGTACTGGAGACTTTGTGGTTAATTACAATGCTAAAGCTTGACCTTGATTCAATTACATCTCCATAAAAGCTTAATGGCTTTTCTTTAACCTTTTCCTCATCTTGACTACTGCCAAGCTTCCTCTTATGATTTTCGTTTAACTTTTGATTTACACCTGCACATGCTTTAGAACAAATAGTCCAAACATACTTGAAGTGTTTGGATTAATCAAAATTAACTTGGGCCTCTGCTTTGGTAATTCAACATGTGTGATGTAAGTAAAAGGTTCTTAAAGTTACTTAACCAATGCCAAGGAAATATTTGGCCCTGTAAAGAAATGCATTGTGGGTAAGAATGTTTGCAAAGTGAATGTGGCTACTTTAGACATATTCACTTTAAATCAAAAGCCTTTAAGCCGTGCATCCATTTATTATCATATGAAAGGCTTGAAAGATACGTCATATGCATTTCCTCTTGTTCTTTGTATGAACTTGTGAGCCTACAAAGAGCCCCAAGTCTATTTTCCTTGAAATTCTGGGATTGACTACCACTTACTGGATTGAGATGTAGTGGTCATGGTTTGAATCATGGAAATAACCTCCCTACTTGGTAGCAATAATGTTGGGCACAACATTTCTCGGGCAACACAATGCTTGGAATCTCGTAATACACTGTACACCCTTCTTAACTAGGAAATATGAAAGAAATTTTTTTTTTCAGTTACCGATTCAGATAAAAATATGATATTTAGTAAATTTTATTCATGTTTCACTTTCCCCTAGCAGGATCCTCATCTATTGAATGCTTTAGTGGATATCATTTAAAATGTTCTGATTGCCACATTTTTTTGCAGGGATGCTGCTATTGTAATGCTTTCTGGTCAGGCGGCTGATGCATTCACAACTATTTTTGCTGGAGAGTTGGTAGAATCTCTTGTCCTCAGATATCATTTTATTGGATGCATTTTTAAGTTTCCAAACTTGACTCATCATACAATCTATTCTTTTGTTTACAACTGTCAACTGCTGCTTCCAATCGGATACTGTTGTTGCTACTGCTTTAAACAAAACTTGACATAAGAATCCATTATTAAATAGATCTTCATGGACAGTTATTTTGCATGCTCAAGTACATGATCAAAGTCATTATTCTATATAGAGGGATTTTATCTGTTGGTATCCTTATTTACCAACCACGAATAAAGGGCAGATCATAGGCCTATTTGTCAATTCTATAGAAAGTATACTGAAGTTCTGGTTAAATAAGATGTAGAGAATAATTGAACATTGTAAATGGTGATGCCCGAGGGAGGGAGGGAGGGAGGGAGGGAGGGAGAAAGACATCTTTGTTCTGATTGGAAGAGCCTTATCGTGGAAGGCATCATTGAACTCAATTTGAGGGTGGGAGGGATCAATGTCATTATTCTAGTGACGTGTATTGATCTCAATGTGTTTATTCTGATAACAAAACCATCCACGGTAGGCATTATTGGTTTTAATGTGTTTATATGATAGGAGAAGGGCCTTATGGAGGGAGGGCATTCATCATTGTGCTTAATTTATGTGTTTATTATGATCTGATATCATATTTTTAAAATCAGAGACTGAATTGGTCAGTTTGTTCGATTCAACTATGAACTCGTCCTCCGTGATTTGGTCCAGGTACAAAACTAGAACGGCTAGATCTGGTGGTTGAATTGGTGAATTGAATTGATTTTGAAGAACGGATTGGTTCTAATATTGATCAAAATTTTGGTTTTTTAATTTTGATCAAATAGTTAGAAATAAAATATTTAAATTAAAAATAGTGAAAACAATTGAAGTATCATATCCTAAAATTTTAATTTAGAAAAATATTCAAAATATACAATAGTGAAATATCTTGAATTAGTGTTGCATATTAAATTGAAGAAAATATCATTATTATATTATTGATTCAACCTTTGCTTCAATTGGTGATTGTTGAACTTTTCCTTCTTCTGATTCAATGATAGGTAGCTATTTACTGATTTTTCTTTTGGTGATATTGTATTAGTAGTTTTTTTTTTTTTTTTTTAGAATTTTGTAGTTTTAGTTTTAATAGTTCAAATCATAACTATGATGATTCCTGCAAGGATATGTTCTTTAATGTTTCTTATAATTCTGATCTCACCTTACAGTTTGGTTCAGTTCTCTATTAAGTTATTGTGCATTGGGGCTTCAGTTTCATCTCTCTTGTTGTTGTGCTTTTAGAAGGGTGTTAGACTTGGTTGTTGCTTTCTGAATCAACGCCTTAATTTGGTTTGATTTGTGGATTTTTGTGAGTCTCTTGATATATGACTAATACATGAATTTGTCTAGATGTTATGCTTCTATCCCTACCGGTTGTAGGATTTGCCTTCGGATGGTCGCTTGATTTTGATTGAAAATTTTGAAGGATCTTAGTTATAAATAACCATTGGCTTCTATAAAGAAGTTTTTCAATATTAGTGCTTATTGGATGTATGTTTTTTAGGTGCATTTGGGATAGCGTTTGACTGTTCTATTTTTCAAAAAGCAATTACAATTATAATTAGCTAATACCTTTATGATTGACTTTTAAAAAGTTTTGCAATAAAAAGTTATTTTTGAAAATTAGAGTTATAAATTTTTTAAAAATAAAATATTTTAACATTTATAGTAATTTTTTAAAAAATTAATTTTTAATAATAATTTTACAAAAAAATTGTAGCTGCCCACTTTGTCGGTGCTTCCTGGTGCCGGTGTGGAGTTTTCACCACGAGCTTCGTCTTTACCCATTCTTCTTCACGTCATTGGGTGATCCGATGGTTAGTGATGGCCATTTTACTTCATCATGACGACTCACTCAAGATAATGGTGCTTAGCCTCTTAGGTCCTCTACTCCCATTTCTTCCTTCATTGATGCTATTAGGTGGAAGGGTTCATGGCAGTCGAATTTTCTTACTAATTTCTATTCATTCCTTAAGCATGACAGGATGTTATTACTACCTTAGATGATAAACTCGGTCTATTTTTCAGAACAATAGATTTATAATATGACATCTCCATTAGACTTTGGTTGGTAAATTTGCCTTTGGCTGCTCGGGAGTTATGTATTTTCTTTGTGCTCTAGTTTTGTTTTGGTTTTAAGTATACGGTGGTGGTAGTAGGTGATCAGCAAATTTGGGGTGAAGCCATCTCCTTGTACCAATATGAGGGTAATTCCTTTCTTTATCATTTTCTATTTTATATTTTTAGTTATTGGTCTGCTTATGCATTTAAATTTAGTCAAAACCTATACAATGTCTTTCTAATTGTGGTGTAAGTTTTGATCAAAGTGTGATTTTATTAATTTTGAGTTGTCATATTTAAGTTTTTAATTGGGATTAATCTAGTATGCTTCTCATTTTCATCAAAAGAGACTTGTCTAAATTGATGGCCTGTAAACTGCAAATTGTGATTTGTTTTATTTTATTTTCATGCATTCATCATATAATTATTTTAGAAAATCTTAGACTCTTAGACATCCTAGATCATTTTCTATATGCAATGATGCTATAGACATGATTAATCATTTAGCAACAGTCATTTATGGTGTCCTGTTGAAGATATTCATCCTGATAAATTGAATTTTTGGTTAGATGGGCCTGCAAGTGGTAGAACATACTCTAAATGAGTGTCCCTCTGTTTATGTATACACTGTTTCCAAGCATGGATTTTCCTGTGACCTTAATACTTTTAAGGTCCAAATGGAGTTTCATTGAAGGTTATCAAATTTCCTGATAATCCACTGAATTCAGAATAAGAATCTGAATAATAAGAGGTCGCTTGGGGACTGACTTTTTATTCATAGGGTGAGAAAAGTAGAGACATTTAGGTGAAGTTAGGAGACTGTAGTGGAATAGGAAAAGGGTCAAGTTAGGGAAGAGTATGACATTTAGAATGCGAAGAGTTTGCTGTATGTATGAGGAAGACATATATCCAGTAATGAAGATGGCTGCAAGGTCAAGATGCTGGTATGCTAGATTGGGCTCCACTCAAGTACCCGATTCACTCTAGGCATACTACTGATGTGCACAATACAAATACAGAAATTACAGCAAAAGTAAATTGTCAAATAGCTTAATACTTGGCTTGTTAGGCAACCTAGCCTTTACTGTGCATTAGAAATGTAAAAGCTTGACTTAATACTATTTTCATTACTTTTCCTTGTGGCTGCATGGATGTGCACATTGCTATCTTGAAAGACTTATACCAGTTTTTGGATTGAAAGGACTGTTAAGCATTGCTCTAAGAAGATCTAATATTTCAGCTTTCGAAACACTTTTATCCATACATTGTAGACATGAAAATAGGTGAAATAATTATTTTGATTTAAGCTGGTCAGATGAAGAGGTGCTAGGCATAAGAGATTATTTTAGTGATTGTTTTCTTAAAATACAAGATGACATGGCTTACATATTTGATAGTTGATTGCAAAGAGGAAATAAGCATACAAATTGAAGGAAGCAAAATCAGGTTATTAGATGAATAGGCAGAAAAAAGAAAGGTGGCGCTCATAATTACTACAAAGAGACAATGTTGGAATAACACGTATGTAATATGATTTCATTTTGATAAAAATGAGATGATTTGGCCATGTGTAAAGAAGAGGCTAGTAATATTAGGGTGCAATAATGGTAAGGTTAAAAAACCCATTAAAGTAAATGCATATGTTGGAGTTAGCATCTCATCTAACACTTAGCAGGCAGAAGTGATAAAAATAATAAGGTCAAGTGAGAGTTAAGTTTTAATTTGATGGTGAGGATGAAAAAAATTCGTAAAAGTGATATGATATACAAGCTGATGAAATGCATATTCTATAAAATTTAGAATTAAAATTAAGGATAAAAGGATTACATTCAAGATGGCTGTTTTTTTTAATGTGGATGGATGAGTTGCTAATCATCATTAGAAAATAACAGAAAACAAGTCATATCATAAGGTCTACAGGGAGATGTGAATCAAAGGTTACCTAAGCTACTAATCTAAAATTCATAGTGACGCAAGAGAGAAGTTTGCATTTACCTGCAGTTGGATTGGCTCATATGCTTAAAATGTGAAGATCCATGGTTTATCATTTTTAAAATTCTAAACTTTGCCTTAAGACTAAAAAAAATAATAATAACTTGTGCAGACAACGAAGACATGGTAGAAATAGGTAAGAGCAGAAGGCTAAATGAAGCTAGCATAACATTTCTCCTTTGAGGATCGCTTAGCTAGAGAATGTTTCACACATTCTCATGGATTATGAAATCTTAATTAATTAATAGAGAAAAAATCAACATGATTTAAGAACCTTAAATTATTTTATGACTACTCAATTAAATAAGGGACAAAAATGAAATACCCCTGAATTAATATGGGTGTAACTAGTGGGACTAAAATATGCTCTCATGCTATATTGAAGGTCCATGACATTGCTAAAGTTTGACCATTTTGTGTTGTAACGATCAATAATGCACTGCAATGCCCAGTAATGCTTACCTTGATTTATTCTAACTGTAACTTCAAGGTTCCCTTTCATGTAGATCTGTCAATACATAATCACTCGACATTTTATTGAAGACTCAATGTTAAGGCATATGATTCCACGTGGGAGCAAGATTAATGTCAAAGGGATAGGTAGGAAAAGGGTTGGCCAAATCTAAATTGTTTTGAGGTATACAAAGACTTAGTTACATTAGTTTTGGCAGCAAATGCACTCTGAACCGGTTGGAATGAGGAAGGACTCATAACTGAACCAAACAGTTAAAATGAAGCAGCTGCTATTCCTACACTTTTCAACTCTATATTATTTTAAGGTACAAGTAAAAAAGCATGTGTAAAGTTGAGGCGAGGTATTCATGATTGAGGGTTTGGCTGATGTATTTTTTAGGGCGTACATGTTCAGCACTTGATCAGTTATGCCAACACGTTGATGCAATAACTTTGCTTTATTTTTGTTATACTTTTTATTTTAATTCTGGAACCAGAATGGTGATACCATGATGATAATGTTCATCATCTTATAAATAATATCAACTGGATTCATATTCTTTGGCAGGCTTGGACAAATGCTTAAACAGTTTACTTTTTCCTATTGTTCATACTAATACACATTTTTTTGGTAGATTGACAGATTTGGACATTTCAAGCTATGGCATGCTGGGGGATCAATTCTGGTTGCAATTTCGTTCTCCTCTGTTTTTGGTGGATGCCTTCCTTGCAAAATTATGAGGAATAATTCATCCACATTACAAACAATTGGCTATAGCTTATTTGCTATGATTTTTAATGTTGGCTGGGCGGTTACCCAAGTTTCACACATGTAACGTTTACCTCTTGATTATTGCATTTATGATGATTGTAGTCCACTATTTTACATGTTCACATTCACATTAACTATGGTTATTGTTGTTACTGTTCCAGGTCAATGGTGAATTGCATTACATTGAATCCAACAAGTAGAGTTTCCCTCACTAGCTGTCGTAATGCTTTCACTATGGTGATGTAATCTATCCTCAATGGTGAATTGCATTACATACTTTGAGTTCTTATTTCTAAAGTTTTTTTATAGGTTGCAAATCTCAGCTTATATGCTGTTGCTTTAGCAGTTTTTAGTGTATATAATACTAAGGCATATGCTGATGTCGAACTTGAGGTATCTTTGTCCTTTTCAGTTAAGAGCGTTGTTATTCTGTCTTGTGTTATGTCGCTCATTTAATCACTTTTCATTTTGCTTTATAGTATCGCTGGATTGCCTACTTGTCAATTTTCATGGGTTGCTGTTTTGTGGCTGTTTTTCTCATTGGAACCAAAGAGCCAGCGTAAGATGATGTTTTAAGGCGCTCTTTTGTTCAATCTAAGCTTATTGGGATGATTAGATGGAACATTAATAAATTAATTTACTGAATTTTCTTTTCTTAGTAGATGGACTTTTGCTTAATCGTCTCTGAAGAGCACTTAATCGTTTTTTTTTTTTTTTTTTTTTTTTTTTTGTAGGCTGAAGCAGCGAAGGCATTGTGAAAGTTTTTCTAAAATAACCTGGAGCTACTGGTTCAAGAAGGCTCTTTACTATCAAGTTGCTATTGTATATGTTTTTATGAGATTAGTAACAAATGTTTCGCAGGTTGATCCCTACTCATTCACTTAGTGAAGTTTAAAGTATAATTTTTGGTCGAATAAACTTATCATGTTTTCCTGAGAGTAGTAACCAATGTTTTACAGGTTAGTCCATCAATCATTTTGGTTAGGATTGTGATGAACTATTAAGGTTGGTTTATGAAATGGTTCTAGAAAATTATTATTCGGTAATTTTTTTCCAGTTTTGGTGGCTCTCTTATTTAATGATTTATGACATTACAAAGTCCTAATTTAATAACAAATTGTTTCTGATTGTTTAAAAAGTCGAACCAACTTTGGAATTTTCTTTGGTACAAGTAGTTGATTTGAACACGAAACTGCTCTTACCAAATGTGACTGGACAACAGCTGTTTACCAAAGCTTCTATCTTTTTCTGTTGTAATTGTTTTGCAAGTCATGAGGATATGTCTGTCAACTTCAAATATAGATAACATGTAACATTTAAAAGATTAAATCTGTTATGGGTATTGGGAAAATGAGTGATGGAATGGAGTCATTATTTGTTCATTTTTTTTTGGAAAATTAGTATGGAATGGAGTTCTTAATTGCTGTTCTATTTTTATGGGGTATAAGCGTTAATTCTGGTGGTTGATGGATCTTCTGATTGGAGAAAGGTCAGGAAATAATTTGGGTTGTTAGTTTCTTCCACTGAATTTCGTAAGAAAGGTAATATCTCTAAATGTTCTACAAAATAAGATTTATTAATTCGAGAATGAAGAAGATTTCATAAAGCTGACGCTATACAGTTGGGATAATAGTTATGATATTAGCTTCGACTCGTATAGAAACACCCTTTTGTAATAAACCAATCAAGAGTATATCTCATTCATATTAATTGAAGCTTGTTCTTGGATACATATAAAGTAGGAAAGAGAATTGCAAGATCTGACAAATATGTATTTTCCTTTACCAGGCACTACTCGCATTCTATGTTATCAATGATTTGGGAATGTCTCAATCTTCAAAAGCGTTGGTAAGTTCTACAATCTTTGTTATGCATACTTGGTTTGGCTGACGCAGCAGTATAACAAGGGACGATCACCACTAACCACTACTTATACGTTTTAAATCTTATCCATTAACTTGCTTGATCACTCAGGCTTGCAGGCATGTATTATAGGACAAGAACAAAAACGGAAATGCTGGCCTATTTTTTCTGATTTTTTTCTCAATCTTTTCTTCCAAAGTGGATCATTAACAGACTTCATCTAAATAATATTGAAGAAAAATGGTCATAAACATGTTTGATGCCCATTTAAATTCATGATACAATGGTGTTCAATGTGCTTTATATCTCTTTCTGGAGTTATTCATAATAATATCATAAATGTTAAGGGATAAGGAGAGGTTGGAAGAGTAGATGTTTATGAACACTGTTTCTTCCTCATTTTTACCTTCCTTTTCTTTTCCTTATTTTCTCGCTCTTAAGAGTCAAACAAGAAACTTCACAGTAGTTAGGTTATTGTTGGTATTAAATATTAACTTATTTCTATTTAGTTTTTCATCTGATTGGAAATGTGAGTTTAAGTTCTGGAATTGAACATCCTGCTAGACTTGCTAGTTACTTATCTGTAGACTTTTGCTATGTTTGTATCAACATTATGCACTTCATGCACAAATAAGGGTCAGTTCATCCCTTGAGTTGTGTGAATTACATGAGATGTCATCATCTCATTGAGGTTCGCTAGTTGTTGTTCCATTACACCATTCATTCATTGTGATTCACACTCCCCTATAATACCAGTGCCTGGTCTTACTCATTTTGTATTTCATGAACCATTTAATCTTCTTCCTTAGCCCTCCACACACACACTCAAAGTCCCACCATCATCTTCTCTTTCATTGCTTCTAGTTCTCTTTCAACAGGATTAAACTCTCATGAGATTCATTCGTTCTGTGCTAGGCTTGTCCAAAATCTCTAGCTCCAGAGTAGCCGTCTTCTTCATTCCTTCATTTTTTGCATACTGAGTTGGTTTTTGCAATATCTATAATGTGAATTTGAATCTTTATATGCAAGTACAATTTACGTCTGGTACTAATGCAGATATTTGACAGATTTCGACACAGTTGTCTTTGAATATTGTTGAATCATATGTCTGACTTATAACTAATCCGTTCAGGTACCAGCCATTATCTATGTTAGCAGCTTCATTGTATCAGTCATTCTCCAGGTAACTGACGCACTTTCAAACTTTATCTTATGCTTATCTTTTTTTGTTCCTAATGAAAAAGACATGTATGCCTACTTATAGGAGATCAGCTGGACCAGTTCACGACTTAAGGCCACCTTTACTAGTGGAGCCGTTCTGTGGATATTGTCTGGCTCAGGAATTTTGGTTCTTCCAAGCAGTCTTCATAGCATCATGTATAGTTTATCGATTTTTATTGGCATTGCTAATGCTTTAATGATGGTATGATTGTACTCCATACTATGCTTTATTTCAATAACTTGCTCCATATTCTTGAGCTAAAAATATTATCTGATAGTGAACTTGGTATTTCACAGATCTTCTCAAGTACAGAAAAAAACTTAGTGGCATTGTTCTTTTGTTATAAAATTTTGTTTGCTTTGCTTGCAGATAGTTTCAGCATCTTTAAGATAATATTGGTCCTCTTTTTAAAGAAAAATGGGATTATAATTTATTAATATTTAATGAACGGTTGCAGCCCCATAATGCTTTTATTTTATATTGCGGTCTTCTTAGTTGAATCTTAATAGCTTCTGCCTTGTACTGTTTCATATGAAACCTATGTTTCTGAGATTAATTAAACAACCTCTGCTGCCTTTAAAATCTTTTTTACTACCTCATTATTGCTTTTAATATAAAACCATGCATGCAGACATAATTTTGTTATCTTAATCATTATTATGACTATTTTATCTCAAAACTGATGGTCATAATTAATTTTATCCATCACCTTGCAAGAGCTTACTAGTTTGATAATTTCTTTGAATGCAGGTTACAGGCATCAGCATGCAAAGCTTGCTTGTTGGGAAAGATCTTAATGGCTGTGGATTTGTTTATGGTTCATTGAGTTTTCTGGATAAATTGTCATGTGGGCTTGCTTTGTATGCGCTTGAATCTTACCAAGGTGGGTACTTCATTGACAATTAATGAATGTTTACTGCTTATTGTTTTTAAGTAATTTCTGAAAATCTTATATGCCTTGTATTGCAACAATCATGGTGATTAATATGTGCTGATGCATATTTTCAAAAGTACATTGTATATCAATAAATATGAGGAGATGGGACTTCTCTCCTAGTAGGAGCACTGCTATATTCCTCCCATTCAATTTCTGATGCGATAACCTTCAAATGTTGGCCATCTTCAACATCATTAAATCAATTTACATTTGCAAGATCACATGATTGTTTATTAAACATATTGTTAGTTTTTTTATGGATGTTTGTGATGTTATGATATGAAAATAATAGAGAAAACTACCCATAAAAAAATACTTGGAGAGAGAGAAATGGGTGAAGGAAGAGAGATATACGAGGTAAAGGAGGCCTTAATAATCGACAATATCTTAATTAAACCATTCAATCAATCAAGTTCTTTGATACAAGAGTCATGATTTCTTTTTATAGACTTAAGACTTAATACTTTTTAATACTGCATTAACTATGAAGAAAAATAATCACGTGCCTTTAATACATGTATATAAAATATTTAAAATGTTTAGATCATGTTGAAACTAAATGACATGTCTATAAATTAATATAAAAGAAAATTTTCATGATCGAATATCTTGCATCATTTCATCATGGCAAAAAGAAACTCTTTCAAAGAGTTAGAAGGAGGCGATGGTGACGTTGGAGGTGAAACAGGCTCATGCAAAGCCATAAGAACACCCAAAAGTATGTAGGACCTATAGTTTAATGTTCATGTTTGGTAGCATCATGAATTACCAGTTGGACTATGACTAGAAAAAATCATAAAGATGAGGTTCGGGAATGGATGTCAATACAAATCATGAATTAAATACACCAGAATCCCATGATAATTTGATGGTGATATAGGTTATAGTATAAACTCAACGTATATGAATAAAGAAGCCAATAATTATATGGAGAGTTGAACTAGAATCCCATATAATAGCTCTAATTGTTGGTGGAGAATCTAGATATCTTGTGATATTATGACACTATATATGAACACCAAGAGAAAAATCTAATGATGGAGCATATATATTCATTTATAGAGATTGTGAAGCAAAAGTATAACTAAAAGCTCCTTAGACTTGTGCAGGTTTGATCATCAGTGTAGTCTCTTGTGTATGTTTTGCCTTGAATTCATCTCGTCATAGAATTATCAATCTTGCTTAGGGTCAGTGACAACATCATGCTTAGACACGATCCTTACTTCTACGTTTTTTGTTTCTTTTGGGCTAAAATTAGTGGAGGGAAGTTTTTCATGAGGGCATTTTAGACTTTGTATGATTAATTTGTGATTATCTAAAATTAAGTGCAACCCCATTAAGAAATGATCATGTTGACAGTTAGTTTAAATTTGATTAATTGAGGGACTGAATTGAGCATCTGTAACAAAGTTTAGGACTAAAATAGAACACATTTAAAAAAAATTCTAGAGACAATTTTGATTATTTAATCATGTGTAGGTGTGTGTATAAGAGTATGAGAGGGAGAGAGAGTGAGGAGGGAGGGAGGGAGGGAGAGGAGAGAAATAGAAAGACTATTCATTACATATCTTATACTTTCCAAAATGTTTGAATGGTTGATGCATGGTCAAATCATTTCAAAATTTTGTAAAATTTAGTATTGTATTAATTTTTATGATAATGCTTAAGATGAATTGTCTTGTTTTATCTGTAGGATGTATATGATTGCCAAATTTGCCAAATAAAATTGTCTAAAAAGTCTCTTTCCATGTTAAAAATATATTAAGTATATTTTAAATATGGCATAGGTCATGAATAGTGCATATATTTATGTTTGTTTGGTTATCTTCTCTATTTTTCACAAACTTCTTCGCTTATTTCTCCTATCTCATTTTGTAGTTATTGGCTATATTAAGTTATTTTATTGTGTCGCTTTGCTTATTTCATTTTAGGTGTGATGCATAGAGCTTTCATCATTTCATTAATCAAGAAAATGTTAGTCTACTTCATAGATCAACAAAGCATGTTAAAATGATAAAATGAAGTTAAAGTATTTTATTGATTAAAAAGACATTTGAGGCATATGGCTCGAGATAAACTGTAAATTGAGGCGCATGAGAAGCTCCTCAAGGCTTAAGCCTCATTTGCCCCAATGAGGTTTACGCCTAAAAGCATAACTCACTTTATTTTTTATGAATAATAATTATAATTTATTTATTTAAAATATTACTTTATTTTATAAGTTATTATATATAATTTTCTATTTATCTCATCATCTCAATGAGTTAGAGTTCTCAAATCATACAAGTTCTTTTCCAAGTAGCACGAGCCAAATTAATGCGTCAGTCTTTCTCCATGTTATTAATCTATTATTTTATTTAAAATTATATTAAATATATTGTTAATTATTATAGTGAGTAAGAAGAAAGTTGTAACAATTGAAGAAGATTTCGATTATGATGAGATATATTATGAGGATGATAGTTATTCTATGTAATAATTCTCCTGAAAATGATGAAGTGATGAAGAGGCCACTATAAATCTTGATTCTCTTGGCGTATTTAATTTTATGCCGGTGCTTACATGAAATCTCATTCTATTTTTATGCTTTATATTAATATTTGAGATTGTGATATTTAGTTTGTTTGCATTTTATGATAATGAACTAAGTGAATTCATTGATGATTTGTCATATTTATGAATTATTTTTAATTTTATGAATTTTTTATATTTTATTTTGAGGCTTATGCCTCGATTCGCCTCGAGGCTTAGGCCTTACCTCGCTATGGCAAAACTCATCAATTCTTGATTCCACCTATTTAAATATTAATAATTTCAATTACCATTGTGCTAGTCTTAACCATCTAAGATAATTATAGGCTTCAAACTACTTTTTTGATGTAGATACCATTAAAAAATATGAGTAAGGATTAGGAAAACACTTCATAGTTGATCAGGATCAATTTTTTTTCTTTCATGTTAAACATAATTTCAACTATATGTTAGCTTTATTAGAAATGCTATCTTTCATTGCTTAGTGGAATCTAATTTATTCTTAAGGATGATGAACATGTACTGGAGGTGAGGTAGGGTTGCAAATGAACCTAGCTTATTTGAGCATGAGCTTGATTAAGCTTGAGCTTATTTGCCAACCCTATTGGAGCTCGATCTCGATCTCAATTTCAGTATTTGTGGTAAAGAAATTGAGTATTTATGGTAGTATTGAAGCTTGATTCACTTAAAATTATGGTTTGAACTTTTTTTGAGCTTAGCTAGTTAGGCAAACAAGTGAGCATATCGTGCTTATTAACAAGCCACACAATCGATAAGCTTGTTAGTTAACTAAACAAGCCTTATTAGAGCCCATTAATGAGCAACCTATTGAGCTTTAAGATGAGATGTTAATTAAAAGAGTTATTAAATAAACAAGCATTTTAACGAGCATGAACAACCATCTTGTGTTTATGAACAAAAAAAATTTAACATAGAAAAGAACGAGATTCCTATATAATCATAATATTAAATAAATTTATAATCGAGTGACAAGGCTAACATGCTTCAAACTTTAGTCAACCTTCTTAATAAGTTTATTCATGAGCTTTAAATGATATTATTGATGATTATAAATCATTCAAGCACCAAGTTGTTCATGCTTGCTTATTTATCAATCAAGTATTTATAAAAGTGTTTAAATTTGATTAGTTAATTAAACAATTTTGAAAGAGCTCTAATCAAGTTGAGCCACAAGTAGCTTGTCTAGTGTATTGGTTCATTAGACTCCTAAGGCGAGGCAAACTAGAAAAGACTAGTAAGGTTTATTGACCAAAGATATTTGTTGGAGCATATGAAGATGATAGAAGGTTACAAGAAAATTATAGGCCGAGGTTCTTTGTACTTGAAATGCAATAGGTGTAAAGGAGAAAATAATAAAAAAAGTAAAGAAATGTTACATTAATTATTATCTCTTTAACTGTGTTGATAATCAAATTCTAATGGATGGTATAGGATTTCGGTGGGATTTTTAGGGTCTAGTATGGTAAATTTTAACATTTTGTAGAATTCAATGAATTAGTTCATGGCTTGTTTCAAGTGTGAATAACACAGGCACCATTGGGTTGTTAAGTATTCTTTGTTATTCTTTTGGTAATTTGGGTCTTTTTATTATTTGAGTAGCAGGGAATAGCATTGTGGCAGTTATCAGTACTGGTTTATTTCAGATTGATAAGTTGGAGGTTACATTGTCGCATCGCCATGGTTATCGATTTTATCGATTTTAGCACTAGCTGTCGAGTTCCTCTTCTTTCATAGCTTATCTATGAACAATTTAATGGAATCAGGGTGTCACACTGATGATTATCTGGTCACCGTGGAACAGAAGGACGATGACGTGATTAAGATTCCACCAACACGCTCACGCTCATGAACGCAGTAAAGATCTAATCAAATCATCACAAAACTATTTACAATATACTTAACTTAATTCATATCACAAATATCAAGATGAAATCTTTAAATAAATAATTAACTAAAGACATTTAATTTGTAACGTCCAAAGTTCTTCTTCCCAAACTATATCAAACAAAATGACTACACCCTGCCTTTTCAATTTTCAACAAGAATATGTTTTACAGACAAGATGCTAAAACAAGCTCAAGACAAAGACAAGTGAACGCGCATGTATAATGTAAATTTGTAAAATTGTAAACTATACTCAGAATGCATATTATCAGAATCGAACAATATGCCGTAGTCTAGAATGTAACAACGTGAATCAATAATACGCCAGCTCATCAAATCAATCGTAATGATTTTCATTTCGCCAGCCTATATCAAATCATTTTCATTTTCTAAATGCTATTTATAAGTGCTGACTTTCATTCATAATTCGCCATCTACTGTCATTCCACAACATTGACCCAACCTCAAATGCCAGTCGGGATACTTCTCCCTAATCACGGCCATCTGTGAATCTATTCATAGATCCTGTATGTACTTTCCTATCACAATTTTCCGACATTTCCGCTTATCACATTATGATTTAACATATTTCTATACGCCAATGAAATCATATACAAACTAACCGGCTCAATCATCAGAATCATAAATCTACGCAAATAAATACTAAACATTGTATACATTCAGGACAAGACATTCAATACGATGTAAATCTGCCATTCATACAATTTATAATGTAAACAAATAAGCGTAAACAAGCATACATAGATAAACCGAATTTACATTACAATAATGCCTCACCTTTGTCAAGCGTTCATCTCCTCGATACACAACCTATAATGAAATAACTCTTCTAAATCCTTCTAATACGTAAAATTCATAAGAATTTAACCTGAAATTCGAATCTTACCAATGACAAGTTCCTCATGTTTTCAAATGACACTCCGTTCCAAAGAAATCTCCTAACGCCCAATCTATCCACAACAACCTGATACTATCAAATCGCTAGATCTAGAAATCCCATAACAAAATCCATGCAATTTCTTCCCATTTCCACTCGCAGTAAAAGAATAACTAATCGGCTTCACGCCGCCTTTAACAACTGGACAAGTTGACAGGTATATATTCGCATTTTCTTCATACCGACCACCAAAATGTTGTTTTAAATCTTTATACATTTTGAACTACTTGAAAGATATCCCGCCGATGAGCCTAAAAATTTCATGTCTCAACTCCGCATCACTGCATCCATAATCAATTCTTCCAATAATACCCTCTGATCTACAATAAAATTCGCTTCACCAATCTGATTTGTTCATGAATTCGATATCCACGATCCAGCAGCTTGATTCAAAGTCGAAGACCGTCATTCGAGATAAATGCCCAAGATCATCAATTTTCTAACTTCCACTGTAGAGCCTCTAATTGATTAACTCGACTTTGAGTAATAATCCAACCAGATTTCATGACCATGCGCTTAATGCATCGCCACCACATTATTTTACCCTGACAATACCGAATCCTAAATCATAATCTTTAATAAACTCAAGCCACCTTCTTTGTCTTAGATTCACAGAAAAGATATACTTAAGACTCACGATAGAAAATTTCACCCATACAAGTAATGTCTCCAAATTTTAAGAGCAAAACCACAAAGCTAATTCTAGATCATGCGGATAATTTCTTTCGTGGTTTTAATTATCTCAAGATAAGAATTACCCTTCGCTTCAGATTAAGACACACCCCAAACCTTTAAAGATGTATCACTAAATATTTGGAATCCCCCCTCGATGGAATAGCTAAACTGCAATGGTCAAATGCTTTTCAATTCTTGAAAACTCGCCGCATTCACCCATCGAATTTGATATCCTTTCTCAATAAATTAGATGAGGCATTGCAATACGAAAATCTCGACAAACTTCCGTAATAACCTGCTAAGCCCGTAAAACTGGAACTTCAGAATATTCTTTGGTGCACCATTCTAAAATTGCTTTTACTTTTGAGGATCAAGTAAAACTCCTTCGCCACCGAGCACGTGACCTAAATGCGACGATGCATCCAAAATTCACATTTTGAAAATTTGATATAATCGATTTTGTCTTAATAATTCTAAAACAATCCTCGATGATTTGATGCTCTTCATCGCTTTAATAAATCGTAATATCATCAATAAAGATGATAACAACCTGGCCCACCAAGGCCAAAACACGCATTCATTAAATCCATAAAGATCGCAGGAGATCTAAACCAAAGATAACAAGAAATTCATCCCATACCGTTCCAAAAGTCGCTTTTAAAATATCAAGATCTTTAACCCTAACCGATGATATCCGATCTCAAATCAATTTGAAAATACGCTCTCTCCAACCGATCAAATAAATCATCAATCCTCTAGATACTTGTTTCGATTGTCACTTTATTTAACTCCTCAGTAATCAACACATAATCGATAATCATCCTTTTCTTAACAAATAATACGCACTCCATAGTTGTCCGAATAATCCTTTGTCAATTTTCGCAATTGACACTTCAATTCCTCGCACTTGTGAGCCATCCGTAGCGAGATTTATGTATGTAAGTTCCGTTGTACATCAATCCCAAACTCCACTTCGAAGTTGGTAACCCCTGTAATTCCTCGTGAAACACATCGTGAAATTCAAACAACGGAATATTTTTTCAAACAAAACCACCTCCTTATTCAACACATCTAATTTGGCTAGAAATACTATTTCACCGCTTAAATATTTACTCAACTTCACCGCTAATCAAAGAAGAAACACATTCTTATCACAAGAAAAATAAAATGATTTTTCACTGCATGCCAAATTTCACTCTCCTCTTCCAAAGATTCAATTGTTGCAAAATATTTGATCAACCAATCCATACCTAAGATAACGCCAAAATGTCCGACGAGAAGATAATTAGTTCTCAGAAAGTGTTTATCTTGAATGTTAATGTCAACAACACATTTCCTATTTCAGATTCAAACTATCACCGTAAGATTACCACATTCAATACAGAAATAAATAAGATCAACCTAAATCAAAAAAAGGAATCGAAATGAACGAATGCGGAATCAAACGTAATCAACCCAAATGATCCAAATTTTAAGCATACCCGACACCACTTCATTTGATTCTCTGGTGAGTGATAAGAAAACTCGCTTTTCTGGAGGATTGGTTTTTCGCTCAAGTTTCTCCTTTTTCAATTGGTCTTCCCAAAATTGTGTGTTACCCTGGCTTCGGCTTCCAAAATTTTCTTGACTCGTCTCGATAATTGTATGCTTTATGTCCTTCTTCTTCTCCATCGGCAATGACACGATGTCACCGACCACATCCAAGATCTCCGATCCACCATACATTGACCAAAATGTCTATCATCAACTTAAATTTCATAAAAGAAATCTGCCTTCTTTTCAAAGTTTCATGCTTGTCACTCAGAATCCCAATCGCCGCTGAAAAATTCAACTCATTCTCAATTCTTCTCTTTCAACTAAAGACAGAACTCATCGATATCAAAGGAGCTAATGCCAATCTCAATTGATCTCGAGTAGCAGAATCTATGACATTTCTCTTCCCGATCGACATAATGCGGAGCATATCTAGAAAGAGAAGTGAATTCGCCTCATATCAGCATTATCGTTGAGCCTGAAGTTATTGAAAAATTTATCTTGTAAAGCCGGGCCTACTATATGAATGAACCAATTCAAGACTTTGACAAATTCATCCCATTTGATTCGAATGTATCATTTCAAATCTTTCCCTATGTGAGCCACCACCTTTCTCGCTTCCTTCTAATACAAAAGTACCAATACTACTCTTTCTGCAAATCATCCATCCAAAATTTTTCCAATCTTAAGTGCCCAATCTTCCTCACCACTATTCCTCAATGCCGGTGGTTCAACGCTTGAAATATCCTCAAATGTTGGTCCACTTCAACCATACTGATTTGTGCCTGCCGGATTTTTCCATGATGCTACTTATCAACAACCGAAATCAACAACTACCCTCAATTCATCGATCTACCTTCACCACTTTTGTTGTATTTCACTCCGTAATTATCTTCGCAGTAATTCGTTCAGATTTAGTCTAGTGACCAATTCTAACCTTTCCTGCATTTCTTCAAATTAATCAAATTAACAAAATATTTATATGATACCGATGATTCAATATCATACATGCATGAAATTAAATATCATACATGCATGAAATTAAGAACATATAGATTCTTAACCCAAAATTAATCGCCTATAGCTCAGACATCAATTCACACTCCATCCCTAAATCCAAATCATGCTTCCATTCCTATCAATCTTTTGCTTGTTTCAACCTTATCGCTCGATACCACTTTCGTCACACCCCTGACCCCTTCGGTGGTCACAAGGTCAGAATAGATCGACGGATTACGATTCACCAACACGTTCCACTGTATATCATGAACGAAAGTGATCTAATCAAATCATCACAAACTATTTACATATACTACTTAACTTAATTCATATCACAAATACTAAGCAAATCTTTAAATAAATACAGAAAGAACTAAAGACATTTAATTCAGACGCACAAAAGCCTTTAAGTTTCCCAAAAACTATACACAACAAAACAGAGCTTCTACCCAGCCTTTTCCGAATTTTCAACAAGAATATCATAAAAAAGCTTAGAGACAAGATGCTAAAACAAGTTCTGATAAAGACAAGAGAACGCGGCATGTATATAAAATTTGCAGCCGGTAAATCAGAGAACTATAAGAATGCATATCAGAATCAACAATACGCCGTAGTGTAGAATGTAACAATGAATCAATAAGTTCATCTTATCAATCAACGCCGAACAATGATTTTCATTTCGCCGCTCTATATCAAATCATTTTCATTTTCTAAATGTCATTTATAATCAGGTTTTGACTTTCATTCATAGTCGCCACCCTACTGTCGGCTAAAACAAGTCAGTAGGCAGGGGCTCGAACCATACTCTACATACCTCCCCGACACCTGGAAAATTTAACGACACCAACCTCAAAATGCTGAGTGGGATACTAAGCTAATCACCATCTCGTAACTTTGCCTATCTCAAGGCAGATCCTCGTCAGATCCTTCCTATCACAATTTTCCGACATTTCTCTTATCATCACATTTAACATGTAGAAAACATTTCTATACGCTCAATGAAATCATACGCTACAAACTAACTTTGTAATCATCAGAATCATAAATCTCGCAAAGGCCAAATACTAAACATTTCAGATTTACATTCAGATGACAAGATATCAATACGATAAATCATGTATTCATACAATTTATAAAACAAATAAGAGAGAAATGCAGATACATAGTATAAACTGAATTTACATTAAGAATACGTCTCACCTCAAGTCAGGTCGCGGATGTGCTTCGATCCCTCCTCGAGTACACAACCTATAATGAAATAACTCTTCTAAATCCTTCTAATACGCGAAAATTCATAAGTAACTTAACAAATCTTGAATCTTACCAAACGATGCTCTCATGTTTTAAACATGAGACAATTCTCCAAAAGAAATCTCCTAACGCCACTATTAATTACCGCTTCAATCAATAAACTAAAATTAGCAAACACCGCCAATCCAAATCCCTCTCAATAATTCTACCACTCACCCAAGCAAAACGGTTCTAACCCTTCAAACACGCAACGCCAAGAAGGCTAACCGAAAGAAAAGGATAGGAAAGAATTAAGAACTTACAAACTTTCCTAAGTTTCCGACGGCCAGAACAGAATTCTAATGGGCCGACGGTTTATTAATTTCCGGTTTACGGGACTTTCCAACCCGGCCCGAGCAGTTTACGGAACTTTCCAACCCGACCCGAGCAGTTAACGGGACTTACATGTGCGGTGCGGCGTTTCCAAGCGGCTACGACGGGAAATCGGGCTTCCACCGAGTGCGGCGAGACCAGGGGAAGTCGTTACGGCTCGAACGGCTCGAACTCGCCGCCGACCACGGAGGCGGCACTTCTGCCGACCGGATGCGGCGGTTTCGATCGGTCACGGAGCAATCGTCCGGCGAAGGAGGAGCGGCCGCCGACCCGAGGGAAGGAGCGGCCGCGACCGGCCGAGAAGGAGCGCCGGCCGATCAAGCCGAGGAAGGAAAGGAGGAGAAATCCGATGCCGGAAGGAACGGAGCGGTCTCGATCTCGCGGCCGGCGAAATGAAATAGGCTGCGGCTTAAGGAAGGAAACAGAATTACCTTCGATCGATCCCGGCCGAACACGCGTCGAGGCTTAATCCCGCCGTTGCATGCGAAGGAAAGTGGATGCTACAGTAAATAGTTAATTAGCTTAAACAAAACTTAATTAGGAATTAATTAAATGGGATATTACAGTTGGTATGAAAATTTTATGTTTTAGTGATTTTAATTGGATCGACATCTGAACTTTGAACCATACCCTATCACAATATTAATTAGGGAACAAACGAGGAAGATGAGAAATCTATAAATAGATGTTCTAAGGCATGAAATTATTAATTTTAATTGAATAAAACTACTTCTTTCATTTTTTTTAATCTTTTGAATGCAAGTTGGATGTGTGATTTCTTCTAATGTTATTTTAAGTGAGACTACTTATTCTCAGGAAACATCTCCTTATATTAATGTCAGAGTTGGATCTCTTCTTTTGGTGAATTATTTTTTTTATCATTTTTATTTGACATAAATTATTGATTTTGCTTATGCTCTTGATTTTATTCAAATTTGATAAAGGTGAAATTCTTATTATGGTAAATAAATTGTAATTCCCCGATGATTTTGCATGGTTGAAAATTTTCAATGATTCTTTGGATTTATTTGATGATTTTGCATAGTTCAAATTTCCCAATGATTTTTTATTTTATTTTGTTTTGTTTGTGTTTTAATTTGAAAGAAAATATATTTGGCATTGATGATTATTTTTAAAAATATTCAAAATATCTAAAAATAAAAAATAAAAATATTTAAAATGTGCAGCAAATAAGCATATTTTTAAAAATAACACAAAAAAGAAAATATAATTGATCCCAAACAGCCCCTTCTTTTATTTCTAATGATATAATTGTTTCTTGTTTGCATTGTAGATTCTGATTATATAATGAGAACCTCGGCAGAAAATGGTGGCTTCTCGATTACAAGAATTGGGCTGGGTCTCATTCCTTCGTTCTGTGCGTTAATTTCAGCGTTGGTTACTTGCACCATGGATCTGGAAGAAACTCAATCGAAACACTTGGCCGAACCTCTCCTAGTGTAACTTCTCCATCTTCATATATTTTTTTTTCTTCTTCTTAGTCATGATTGGATGGGCTAACTCATATTGATTTAACAAAGTAATCAGAATGGAGTGGCATTTGAGAAAGATATAGAAAATGGTTAATTGTGTGAAGAGATTTAGGTTGTTTTAAGGAGAAGGGGTTGTTTGCCACACTCTTCCTATACCATTCTTCTTTTTAGTTGTTTCATGTACAAACATGACACATATATTGCAACTTCACAGATTTAACACTGAATACAGTTTGGTTTTGATGATTCTTACAATTTGATTATGTTCATGAATCTCTATACTTTGTGCGGGATGTTTATTCTTAATAATTATTATATTTTTTATGTAATATTAAAGATTATTTAGGTCTATTTATGTAAATATTGAAGTTTAGGTGTTAGATATAAAAATATATATGAATTATGTGGTATGTATGTAAATGCCCCTCCTTATATTTATATACATATATATGAATATAAAATTTTTAAAAATAATATGTAAATCCAAATGATTTTTTCTCTGTATTAAATCCCCCTATGAATGAAATACACATTTCCTGGAGAACATTTCTATATGTTATAAGAAAAAAAATGTATAGTTTGTCCATTACCTTTTGGTTAGCTGCTTTATTCTTTTATGTTGCCTGTAGAGATATCTGCTTTAGTGGAAATTATTTTTAAAGTAATTGTTTATAATCTTAGTTTAGTGTTTATTTTGGGAGAAAAAATGGCAGGTGATGACAAATTTCTTTTATGGCTTAGGCAACCCATGATAATTTTCTAGTATTTTGAAGACAAAATTGCTAAAACTAAACATTAAAATCACTGAAATTTTCAAACGAAAACTGAAGATCAAGTTATGAAGGCATTATCCCAACCTATGGTCAAAAGTG
Organism: Cymbidium sinense; assembly: GCA_021442155.1. Lineage (NCBI taxonomy): Eukaryota > Viridiplantae > Streptophyta > Magnoliopsida > Asparagales > Orchidaceae > Cymbidium > Cymbidium sinense. The sequence continues at coordinate 48,848,261 of CM038225.1, read as the reverse complement.
AATTCATTCATAAAATATTCACTAAGGTCTAATTTATAGTGATGGTGTGATTAGGGGTGTGCAATTAGTCAATTTAGATGAATTTATTTTGAAATTTGTTAAATAAATTTAGAATCCAAAAAAAATGATTTGTTTAATCAATAATATAAATAGAATTGATTCAAATTGATTTTTTTTTTAAGATTTTCAGTTTAGTTTAGAAAAAATAAAATATATAAAATATAAATTATTATAATAATTATTTATCAAAAAATTACATCATTTTATCAAATCATTTCATATAAAATTAAGTAATTATTTAACAAACGAAATTAATAATATAGAAATTTATCATTGAAAATTATTTCATATAAAATTAAGTAATTATTTAACAAATAAAATTAATAATATACAAATTTATCATTAAAATTATTTCATTGAGAGGAATTTTTTTAAAAAAATATTTTTTTAGCTAATTTTGGTTTAGGATTAAGATGATCTAAAGCCAAATTAAAAATTGAATATTATCAAATTCAAAATCAAAATCCAAAAAATATTTATAAAATCACTCCAAATTTAAAACTTTGGTTTAGATCAGTTTGACTTTTCAGTTTTAACCAAAAAAATACACACCCCTAAGACGGGTGCATTACATGATGTCATTTATGCGTTATATTTTGGCTTTTGAGAGATATATAAAAAAATTGTATTTTTCAACTGATTTCTACATGCTCTTAAGTTTCATTGATACGATGTCGCATATGCAAAGAAGATTTGGGCTGCCGCAACGACTTTACTTAATGATTATATAGTTATTTAAGACAAGGATCTTGAGAAAGTGTAAAAGCTTTTTTTTTAACTTGACCGAATGATCGAAAGTGATGATTTCTTTCAGAATTAAAAATATATATATAACAATAGCTTTAAACAACAATATCTTTTACAACACTATAGAAATAAACAAAAAGGGAAGTAAAATGCATGATTATAGTGCATAATAGTGATCATATTAATGAATCATAACAATGAATACAATATGTTCATTAATGAATGATATCGGGCAATAAGCAATTTATACATATTATCATAAACAATTCATATAAATATATTAGTTTATATGAAGAAGCATAAATAATAATAATCAATAAATAATAAATGGATCAAAATTAATAATTTGGACAATAAATCATTTAGTGTTTATGTAGATAAAGCATTGTTTAGTTTAGTCAATCAATCATAACATTTTATCATATCAATGTTTTCCCTTCATGTGACATCATAACCTTTTTAATAAGATTATTATATTTAACTTATCCACCAAAATCATATTCAATCTTATGACTCCCTTCAATCTATAGGATCAATACCAAAACATGAATCTTGATTAGCTCATTAGTTGGAAGAAAAATTTGGACTAAAGGGTTGTTTGAGATCACTTTTGTCTTTTATTTTTTTTATTTTTTATTTTTTATTTAATTTTATTTATATTTTGCTTAAAAATAAACTTGTTTGATTGTATTTGTTATTTTTTAAAATATAGGTGTTTTGAGTATTTTTAAAAACAACATTTTTTTTGTTTTTGAAAATAAAAAATGAAATCACATAAAAAATACTCTAAATAAATATATTTTCAAAAAACAACATAAAAATAAAAATGATCCCAAACAATCCCTAAGATACCAAAATTGATTTTGAAAATACCACATTTTCTTACTTCTTCAGAATAATGCCATCACTAAAGACTCATTAACCATGTTTTTCAATTATCTTAATAAGAGCAATAAAAATAAGAAATATAACCTCAACTTTTATTTTATAACCTTGTAATACAAAAAAGGAGAAGGATGCAAAATTATTTATAAGAATTTAATTTAAAATATCCCCTCATTTCACCTTTATCTCCTTCATAGTCCTTTGATAGATGCCTTCAACTGCTTCTAAATAAAAAATAATAAGTAATAAATTTTAAACGATTATTTGTATAATTTTAAATAATTTTTATGACACCTAACATGCATCATATAATAATTATATGATAATGATCATGATGATAATAATAATACTTTTATTATTCATATGATTATATAATAATGCATACATAGGTTCTAGTGAATTGAGCTAATTAATCTCTAAGTTAAATATATCAATTTTGATATTAGGTCAACTAAAACTTTTAATTTACCTCATAGACAAATAAGTATGGGATAACTCCTCTTTACATAATCAAGTTATCAAATATATTAGAATGCTCAATCATTGAAAGAACAAACAAAGGCAATTTTGGGCTTACACAAATGATTCAAAAAATAGTGCAACAAATGATACATCTCATAAAAGTGATTAATTCAAAATTAATACTAGCCATTTAATTAAAATAATGAAAAGTGCTTTTATGATACTTATGCATCCTAGGTGGAAGGAATGGTAGTCTTAGCACTTTTATCCTTCGATCACATTAAGATTCTAAAAGGCATTATAACATCAATGAAAGAAATTTTAGAGTCACTGACTCATAATTAATCATCTAATCTAGGCATTTGAATGAACTAATATCAAATTTTAATGTTGCATTCAATTATTCTATCATTTAGGATGTGATGGCTGACATGAATCCTTATAATGATATTGAAAGACTTTTCGTGGTTTCATCACCGACTTGACAAAAATATACTTAACATAAAAGGTATTTTGGTACAACAATGAACTCAAAAGAATTAGTTAGATCATCCACTATATCTAAAATACTTTCTCCAAGAAACTATAAATACCTCAAGGCATAGGACAAGGTCTTTCTTTTCTTGATCCATTTTCCTTTATTGAAGCTTTGTTATCTTGCCTTTAAGCTTGTAATTTACATATGCATCAAAGTATGTTCTTGGAGATAAATTCTAAAGTAGGCACATCTTTTCTTAGCATCTATTTGGGGTAGTTATAGTGATATGAAAATGCAATGGTGAAGTATTTAGAAGTTATTGTTTAAGAAGTTGTGCTGCATAATAAATTTTTTTTTGGAGTCTTTTATATACATTATTACCCTATTTTTACATATTTACAAATTAACCACGTTCAACGTCAAAATTTAAAATTGACATTCAAATATTGAAACTCAAAACAAAAGTTCAACATTTATTTTTTATTTTTATAAAATTTTCAATGATTTATGGCAAGCGTAAATATATGAGTATGATAATTCAAAAAAAAGAGGAAGGTGGTTAAATTGTAAATGCATATATTTTAGGTGATTAATTTGTAAATAATTTTTTATTTTTTATTTTGAAGAAGTTAAACCATATATTTCTGGTATCCATCATACTAAGTTAAGTTAAAAAATATAACTTTTCATTGTGAATTATTTCAAAACTCAACCAGATCATAGTTTCCTAAATATCACCTCTTAATTGTGCAATTGAAAATGAACAACTAAAGATTAGATCTCACAAAAAATTGATGTACTTGACTTTCTTTTTGATATACAACAAAGCTTTAAAAAAATCTCAACTATCATAGATAACATAATAAGAGTCATTTAATTGTTTACAAATAATGTAATATTTAAAATAATAATAATTATATTTCTATTAATTTTGAGCATGATAATAAATTTTAAATTCTAAAAGTTTTTTAAGATATTCTAAAATCTATAATAGTTTACTTTTTTAACTACATTTGATTAAATGATAATATTTAACAAATTCATTAATTTTCAAATATAATTTTTTGGCATTATTAAGTGAATGAGCCCTAATGATTAATTGCTAATAGGGGTGTGCATGTCTGCATATCAAAGATTTGGATACTTTAGATGATAAATTTATAAAATCATTTAATTTTAGATGTCCAAAAACTTAATCAAATCGACCAAATAGATTATTGAACTAAATCAAATAATAATTTAATTTGGTTGTTTTGATTCGATTTTAGCTAAACTTAAATTATCTACTTTTAAAAATTATTTGTGAAGCTAACTATATATATATATATATTCTAATTTTGTTATTGTATAATAGATAAATAATAAGCATAATTAAAATTATATAATTACAAAAATATTTGATTACTTTAATATATTTATAAAAATATGATTAAAATCAATGGGTTCTTGCTAAAATGTGAACTAGATTAAGTTTTTAGTATTTAATTTATTTTTAGTTGTATCCAAAATTTTGAATCAATAATCAACCAATAATCAAAAATTAAATATTTTAAACATAAAACTATTACTTAATCCACTATTTAAAAAAAATTAATTATATCAAGTTGATTAATTTAATAAAATAATTCACCCCCTTGGATACCGCAAAAAGCAAGCACATTCGAGTGATAACGAAAACACCCAGAAACCCTTTCGCCTCTCGGGCTCGCATTTTACCTCTCAATGGAAGAAGACGACACTCAGTTTACTCAGCGAGTCCTCGAATGTGCAATCGGCGAATTGTCGGATAGCAGCAACGATGCCCTTTCCCCCACTGTTCGTCACTGTCGCTTACCATGCTTTTATTTCTCTCTCATCGATCTCCTGTTCTGATTGATTTGAGTTTCTCAATCGTTGTAGATTGAAGAAGACAAGCTTTATAGCTGGGAGTCTGTGGAAGGGATTGATGGCCTATGGCTATGCCGTGACTTCCTTCCTGAAAAACATCAAAATCTTCTGTTATCAGCCATTCGTCGAGGTATAGCTCTATACCAATCTTGCTATTAAAAGGGCTACGCAACGATGGATTTTTGTTTTATACTGTTGAAGCAAATTATAGGTTTCCTGCATGCTATATAATAGAGATTGCATTTGTAACTTTTTAATTATGCTTGTCCAGAAGTTGTTTCAAAATCTTTTTTCTACTGTCCATGGAAATTGCCTTTTTGGTAAGGATTTGCTTGTGAAGAAGCATGCTTTTTACCTAATCCAGAAAACTGGTTGGTATGCTGATGGTTAAATACCGTTAAATTTTGTGTTATTGTTTGGTTACTTATTCTAGGATTTAAGTTAGTTCATTTAATATTTAAATCATGAGTATTTGAAGGTTATTTCCTGTTGTATTTATTTATCAAAAATAAAATTAAAAAAAGACTAATTGAATGTTATTTATTTTGCCTAATTAGAAACAATTAATGTTATTAAAATATTGATATATTGTAAGTTGAATTATCAACAAACCATTATTTACATTTTCATCAAACTAATTAGAATCAAATTTTTGTTTAGTCAAATTAAATATGAAATGATTATACACAAGAAAGTCTTTAAGATGAAAATCAAGTAAATAAAAATGCAATAACAATGTTGATGACAATATCCAAGTTGCACACAAGTAGAAACTGCAACAATCAATATCTAATAGATACTCGAATGACATTGAATTAAAATATTAAAAGCAACAATCAACATAGTCTTCTTAAATATGCTTCAAATAACCAACAAAATACATAATTCGCTTGTGTGTTGAGACTATTTGGGGATATCAAGAGGAACGACGCCTTTGAGTGAGATCTTGTATTTAGAAAATGAATAGACTTAATTACAGTTGAAATTATAATCCAAAACACGAGGTAATGAAATTCAGAACTTACACGTGTATCCCACATGTTAGTAGCAATAACATATCTCACTTTATCACCAAAAATTCTCTTTCTAAATGTTGTGTGTAGGTTGGGGTCTTCATCATTTGTTGCCACCTCTCCCAAATTACTATCATGATGCATCTCAATTTGATACATATTAAAGTATATGTCATTATCGTGAAAATAATCAAATTGATAATGCACATGCAATGACAATATCAGTTCGAGCACTTAGATGATATTGTCGAATATGATTGAGCGCTTGAGACCTCTCTTTTCAAATACAAAATGTCCTATCCACAATATTACGAAGCTGGGCATATCGATGATTGTATAGCTTTTGTGCAACAGTGTATCTACGAGTATCGCCACGATATTCACTCAAATGATACTGATAACCTCTAGGAGTCATAAGTTTGTTGGTATTTGCGTAACCTAAATCAACCAAATAGCATCTCCCCTGAGGTACTCAAAATCCGTCTTGCTCCACAAACCATCATAGCATTCTCATATCCGCTGCAGACCCCTTCCAACCAGAGGTAATGTAAAGAAATTGTTGATTAAATGATACTGCTGGCATAACATTTTGGGAGGCGAACCCCTTCCTATTAGGATGTCTATTCTGCAAATCTCTATCAACAATTACAGGCATATGTGTACCATCTATTCCCCGCCTGACATTTCTAAAGAAAGGATAAAATTATTGATTGGTTGCTATATAAGCATGACACTCGACTTCATTTGAAGGAAGATTGATAAACTTATATGCTAACGATATAATTACTTTCAAGACATTTATGAAGTGTCTACTAACTGTCTCTAATGATTGTCAAAAATATTTATATAATTGCATTTAACGATGTGTATGAGCAACAACAACAACAACAACAACAACAACAACAACAACAATAAGCCTTTATCCACTATGTGGGGTCGGCTAGTACCTATCTTTTTACCGCACGGGTATCGCTACGATATTCACTCAAATGATACTGATAACCTCTAGGAGTCATAAGTTTGTCGGTATTTGTGTAACCTAAATCAACCAAATAACATCTCCCCTGAGGCACTCAAAATCCGTCTTGCTCCACAAACCATCATAGCATTCTCATATCCGCTGCACACCCCTCCCAACCAGAAGCAATGTAAAGAAATTGTTGATTAAATGATACTGTTGGCATAACATTTTGGGAGGCGAACCCCTTCCTATTAGGATGTCTGTTCTGCAAATCTCTATCAACAATTACAAGCATATGTGTACCATCTATTCCCCCAATGATATTTCTAAAGAAAGGATAAAACTGTTGATTGGAAGATTGATAAACTTATATGCTAACGATATAATTACTTTCAAGACATTTATGAAGTGTCTATTAACTGTCTCTAATGATTGTCAAAAAAATTTATATAATTGCATTTAACGATGTGTATGAGTGACAAAAACAACAATAAGCCTTTATCCCACTATGTGGGGTCGGCTACATGAATCCTTCTTCTCCTTTGTGTCATATTAAGTGCCAAATTGTCATTTAATTCTAATAAACTAAGTTCATTTTTTATGCATCATAATCAAGTCTTTTTAGGTCTACCTCTATCTTTTTTAACATAAGGCAAATCTAATATGTCTATTCTCCTAACTGGGTCATTGGACGGTCGATGCTTTATGTGACCAAACCAGCTAAGACGACTCTTTGCCACTGGAGTTACTCCAACCTTTTAACGAACATATTTATTTCGCATTTTATCTCTGTAAGGCCACTCATCCATCTAGCATCCCCATCTCTGCAACACTTAATTTAGTTTTATGTTTTTTTTTAGTGGCCAATATTCTACACCATAAATCATTGTAGGTCTTTCACCATCTTATAAAATTTTCCCTTAAGTCTAAGCTATACTTTTATATCACACAACAAGCCAGATGTATTCCTCCACTTTAACCATCCAACTTGAATTCTACTAATTAACATCTCATTTATTTCACCATTATTTTGAACAATATACCCAAGATATTTGAAATGCTCACTCTTTTAATGACTTGATCACCCAATGTCAGAACACCACCATTAGAACTTCTACAACTAAAATTATACTCTATATTCAATTTTAGATCTACACAAACTAAAACCTTTAGACTCTAGGGTTGACCTCCATAATTCAAGTTTCTCTTGGACTTCCTCTTTAGTCTTATCAACAAGAAGAATGCCATCAGCAAAAAGCATACACCAAGGTACATCTTCCTATAAATGTCTAGGGAGAGCACCTATAATTAAAGTAAAAAGATATGAGCTTAAAGCTGATCTTTGATGTAATCCAATTGAAATAGAAAAATATTTTGTCAATCCTCCTTGTGTTTGCACACAAGTAACGGCTCTAGTATACATATCCTTAATGACCTAAATGTAATTAATATTAACTCCTTTTTTTTAGAACTCTCTAAAGCACTTCTCTTGGAACTTTATCATATGCTTTATCTAAATCAACAAATATCGTATTTAGATCCTCTTTACTTTCTATATACTTCTCCATCAAACCTCTCAACAAATGTATAGCATCCATAGATCTACTCGGCTTGAAACCAAATTGATTTTGAGAAACACTTGTATCATATTGTAACCTATGCTCAATTACTCTCTCCCATAATTTTAATGTATGACACATTAGTTTAATTCATTTATAATTTGCATACTACTGTGCATCACTTTTATTCTTAAATATAGGAACAAAAAAATTCTTTCTCCACTCATCTGACATTTTTTTAGTCTTTAAAATAATATTAAAAAGATACGTAAGTCAAGAAATTCCTTGATCTCCTAAGCATTTTCATACTTTTATTGGAATATCATTATGTCCTACTATTTTTTCACACTTCATTTTTTTTAAAGCATCTCTAACTTCAAATTTACTAAAACGACGATAAAAATAAAATTTTCTATTTTTGTTTAGGGTATTAAGGTTGTTAAAATCAATCATATTCTCAAATCCTTCATTGATAAGTTCATCAAAATAACTCATCTATCTATGTTCAATATCTTTTTATAAGAAAAAAACTTTATAATTCATCCTTAATACACCTTATTTGAACTATATTTTTATTTCTTTATCTCTTTACTTGCCTAACTTATACATACTTATTTTACCTTATTTGGTATCTAATTTATTATATAAATGACTAAAAACTAATTTATTTGTATTACATATTATTTTCTTAGAATCTCTATGAGCCAATTTATATTTTTCTCAATTCTCAGAGTTTTTACATATGAAGTAGGTTTTATAATAAGGTTTCTTATTTTTTATCTTTTCTTGTGCATTTTGACTCTACTACTAACTATTTTTACTAAAAGAAAATTTTTCTTTTGATTTTTCAAGCACTTTTTTTTGCAATTTATTTAATTTCATTTGATATTTTTTTTTATATAATATTAGCTTCCTCATGAACATCCCAAATTTTAAGATCTTATAACTTACTATTAAAAATATTTTTATTAGTATTTTTAAGTACTATCATCTAATTCTAGGACAATAATTTAATTTATTTTTTATCTTTCAATCTTTCACTTAAAATCTAAAATTAACAGTTGATATTGGGTTCTTAAATTTTCACTCGGAATGACCTTATAATCTTTACAATCTAAATGATTTATTTTTTATCAAAAATAATTAATTCGTTCTAGATCCATTTTATAAGTAATAATATTAGATTCTTTCTTAAATAAAGAAAAATATAAAATCATAAGCTAAAGCAAAATTTAATATAGTCATACCTTCTTTATTAGTGACTTTAAATCTATAGCCATCATGAATACTTTTAAAATCTTCTACCACTCTACTTATATGTTCATTTAAATCTTATCTAATAAATATCTTTTCTTAAAGAGGTAATTTTTATTTTAATCCCTCTAAGTTATTCAAAAATTTTTTTGAGCTTATATCCAAACCTATTTAATAGCATAAACATTTATAATATTGATAATCATAGTATCAACATAATTTTTAAAGCTATAATTCTATCTCCAATTCTATTAATATCTACAACATTATCCTTTAAACTTTTATCTATAATCACACATACACTATTTCTAGTTCGACTCCTACTTGAATATCAATGTTTAAATTAAACTATCAATCTTCTTGTCTTTCGCCAACTCATTTAATTTTCTGAATACATAAGATATTTATCTTCCAATGAATCATAATATCTATTAACTCTATTAATTTACTTTTAAGAGTACATATATTCCATGATCTTAACCTAATACTAATTCCATAGACTAACTTCTTTGCCCGTGATCTGCCCATAATAGAACCCTTAAAAATTGCAGGCGCAACGACGCTTTGCATACTTTCCTTTTCACTATATCGGCATAACACGCCGCAGAGAACGCTCTAGCATTAATACAATATATTAAAGGATTCATGTTATAATTTTTTCGATAAGTTTTACGCTGGCTGTCAAATGCCTAATGCAACCCTCCAATTCCGAGGAGAGACGAGCGATTGAAGAAATGTAATGACCGAGAGAATTTGTGTATCGACAACCTCTGTTTCCTCCATTCCGTGCTTTAGCCCAACAACCTACTCAACGCCATACTCTAGCTTGCTTCCTTCTCCCTACATAAAGCAAGTTAAATCCGACGAACTGCCAGATTTAATAAATCCATATTTAATGTCTCAAAGCGGAGTACAGTGGCTATCAGATTTAACTTATACAAAGTTACCATTTGGTTGGATTTAAGTTAAATCCGCTCAAATCTTGTTCAAATTCTGCAACAAAACAGCTCTTAAAGGAAAGTCCATGCGTCAAGACATAACCAATTCCAACTACAATGGAGATGGTAGTAGTTCTAGTAGATTTCCAATATGGCCTGAGCAACACAATGTCATTCTAGGTGCGCAACTTATGGAGCAGTTTCTGTATAAAGAAATTTCAAATGGAATATTAAAGCGAGAGTCTTGGAATGATTTAGATGCAACATTGAATCATTGTTAGGGCACATTCTACACAAGGCAGTGGTTATATCCAAGTTCAAAAATATGAAGGCATATTTCAGGATCTTATACCAATTGTTTAATAGAAGTGGATGGAGTTGGGACAAGGAATTGCACATTCTCATAGCACCTGATGGAATCTGAGATGAGATTATTCAAGTTAGTGTCATTTATTTTGATTGTACCATGGATCAAGTTGATAAATCATAATATCTTCCTTTGCAATTTGTTTGATTTCGCAGAAATCCGTTTCATCAATTTGATATATTTGAAAAAAATTGTTCAACAATATTGCTATAGACACAAAAGCACGTTCATCAGAGTATGAACTGCTAGTATGAAATAAAGCTTCTGAAATGCTCGATATTTAAGATTCCAAACATGCCTGCAATGAATTCATATCTCTAATGGTATTAGTTTTTTTTTAACTCACTTGAAGGTACACAATCAGGCATGGATATGGACTCTATCCAATACCATAATTAAGAGCCAACTATTGAATGGAAGACCGGGTCAAAAAAGTTTAATGCAGATTAGGGACAAGGGTTGTACGCATGAAGAAACGTGTTAAGAAAGAAGCGTTGAATAAAATTTTGCACAAGTAGATTGAAAATGCCAAAATCTTAAATAATTTGTTTAATAGACATGTTCCTGTCTTAATGTTGATTGCTTTGCAATGTTGGTCGTATGGAGAATCTTTCAATTGAGATGATTTCAACTGTTCATGATGCAATAAAAGATAACTTAGATCACAAAATAACTCTTATGACATGAGAAGAGCAATGTTGTATACTTGGATTAAACACATTGTTCCTTCACATTCACGTTTTTGTAACTACCCCGTCTGGACGTAGGAAATATAAGATTGCATACGTATCTTTTAATTATTGTTAGATGTCTTGACTTGTATTAATTAGCAGTTTAATTTGTTGGTATGCTCTATGTTTGTCATGTCAGATGTTTGTTGTGCTCTATTTGCTGCCTTGTATTTTCACTTACGTCGTATCCTTTCAGTTACAAAATTGGCATAGTAATATTTTCATAAGATAAAGTGCTTTACATTGTCTTGCTATCACTCATTCACATATTTTGCTAAAACACGCTCTAAAAAAAATTGACAAGAATGCCTAATTATTTGAGGGCTGTCCTTTTTGATCCATCATTTGACATGATTGACAACCATATTTAGGCATGATGAGATCAATAAATTGATACAGTCGATTGAAGAGAATAGTAGCTCTTCCGATGAAGATGAACTAACTTAAAATTCTGGAATAAGTAACCAAATAGTATCATAGCAGTTAACTGGATTTAATCATCAACATGCCAGATAGTTTTCTGGATTTAACTTCTGCAGGAATAAATCCTACTTGACTTAAATCCTGTTTGCAATTCAGTTCCTTTCTATTCTGGCATAGGTGGCTAGAGCTTGATAGAGTAAGTGCAGTATCTTCATCTAATCAATGGGCTCCGGGACCAGATCTTGTGCTAAATGGAATGGCCAATTAGCAAGTGCAGAGAGGATCCGGTGTCCTCAGAGTGGTGGAGATTGCGCTGCTTTCTATTTAGTTAACACAGGTGGAAGAGTCTGCTTTTTCCGTGTTGGAAGCTCGGAACAATGTGCAGTGTCTCGATAACACGGGAAAATGGAAGGGAAGGCTTCAGAAAAAAAACCTTTTAGTACTGTTGTAGGAAATTATTCTTTATATTGGTGGAAGATAGAAGTTCATATAAGTTATGCTCCTGCAGAATGGACTATTTCTATAACAATTAAATGATACATTGGTCCCTGTGAGTGAAAAGGGGAAAAAAAATATGAAATATGAGAATATCAAAATCAGTCAATACGTTTACATTCCCTTACCAGATATGCTGTTTTCCGCACTAACTATTGTTTTTTATTTGCAGAAGGATGGTTCACCGAGAGTATTCATAATCAGGTGTCTGGTTTTTTTTCCATTTTCCTTTGCAACTTGTTAGAAATGAAATAGAAATCTCTATCACTTGTATAATGTTCTTTTCTTTGTTCATCTAAGTATTTTGTGAATCTTCAAAAACTTTATTCTTTATTTTTCTCTAGTTTTTCTTCAAATTTTTGAATTTATTTGCTTAACATAAACATATTGGATACTTTTTTTTGGTGATTCTCATGGAGTGATTGAATGACCTAAGATAATTTGACAACCAAAGGAGTCTAACATACAAAGATACTAGGAAATGATAGTTGAGATATGTTTTGGTATTTCATTAAGGGATGGGACTCTGGACAGGTGGACTTTGATGTTGGTTTCACAATAAGCCATAAATAATGTACTAAGTCATATTTACTGATGCTTGAATTGTTCAAGAAATGAAAAGGCAGAAACTTGGGCAGGCAAGTTAGTTGAATCCACTTAGTGTCTGTGGTGTGAACTCCAATGATTTGTCTGTTATTTAGATATATTTTGAGGACTTCATGTGAACTGTGGCGGATTTGAACAAATGCAAAAGATGAAGAAGATGGTCTAGATTGATTACTATTAAGATAATTATTGGAGAAGTATAGAGATTAATAAACAGATCTTCCTGATTGGATACTTTCGAAAACATTTATATAGATGTAGCACGTGCATAGCAGCGGAGATACATATACATCTATGTGGATTTAGCAACCCTTCGTTTCCTTATTTGCTTATCTGTCAGATGCAACTCGCTTAAATAGCCAAAAGCCCCCATCTTTTCTGTCCCTTTGTCGCTTATTTTGTACTTGATCTTCTGTTTTATTCCTTGGTTATTCTTCATCATCTTAGTCCGCCCTAACAAGAATTTATTCATATTTGTTAAATCCTCTTGCGTAGACCATGCTATTAGAATATTGACATGTATATACGAAGTTCAACTTTCTCTTCTTTCAAATGAAATTAAGTGTTTTTATTTAAGAAAAAGTATAATTGAAACATTTCTTTCATTATCTTTTGATACTGTATCTTTCTAATATGTAGTAGTCTTATTTACAGGCCATGAGGTTTGGAGATCTTCCTAATTGGGCTACTGACCTTTCTAGATTGATTCAGAAAGCTGTATGCTTCAGTGAGACAATTCATGCTGATGGCCTGGAGGTGGATTGTAATGAACAACAAATAGAAGAGTCTGGGCCATTACCATTCGATTTACTGTGGAGAGAACCACTTTTTGATCAGCTAATTGCAAATGTGTACCAACCAGGTGAGGTGCGATCATTTCTTGTCATGCACCAACTTCCATTTGTTCTTGTGAAAACTCCACAAAGAAATTAGTCCATATTTCAGCAATGTAGCGTAGTATGTGTTTGCGTGAACAATAACCTGTCATTCTCTACCTATATGATGCGTATTAGTAGCTTGCTATGTGTTTGCGCTGAACAATAAGTTTAAATCATTTTTGTAAATCATTTAGATCATTGTAGAATTAGGCAAGGAGTTAGGAGCATCCAGCTTTGTGACTCAAATTTTAAGAATAGGCTGAGACCAGGTTTTCAAAACTTGGTTTCTCTAGCATCCGTGTGCAGCTTCTTTCCGGTCAAGGGAAATTTCTTTTTGGTTGAATTAGATCCTGTAATATCAAGCTTACCTGTTCGTTGCTGATCTATGGTATCTGGCTTGTTTAATCTGGACACCGCTTCATTGGTCTAGGTTAACACAGCTTAAGCTAATTTGGCAGGCTTTGATCTTCTCTATCAAACTATGTGATTATAAACAGAGTATTTGTCATGTCATCATTTCAGTTCCTTACTTTGTACATCCTTTTTTAACTTGTTTTATCTCTGCTTTTGGGAATTTCCATCACTGATGACAGTTAATATCAGCGATGTTATAATGTTTACCGACTTAAAACTTCAATCTAAACTTCATTTAAATTAGATGTCCTGCATATTGAAAGCGCACAAGTTGGTCTTACTCCTTTTTAAATTTTTCTTTCTTTTCCTTACATATCTTATTACTCTTCTTTCAATTTTGTTTCTTTTTTATGGTTTGTTTATCCCCCTAGGCTTTCCTTTTCCTCCTTTTCTTCTTATCCCCAGCATTTTTCTTTATTTTCATCTCTCTTTTCCTCATCTTTCTTTATGCCACTCCTATGAAGCTATCTATGACACTTAATGATTATTTCGTCTCATAAGACTTGCATGTCTCTTCCGTGCATATTGTTTTTTGTTTCCTTAACTGCTTAAATCTTGATAAGTGCAACAAAGCCATGCCCTAACCTGCTCTCTTTAAAACCTCTCTCATGTGTTAAAATGGGTGAGGTTGGCGGTTAGAATGGGTTCATAGGATTATTCATTAAGTCAACCCCATATTATTCAGTTATGGCTAATAATGATGGTGATGAATATAAGGAGTACCTTAAATAAGCACAATAAGTAATAAATCACAAGTTAAGAAATATAAGATTCTAATATTAAAATATCTCAAGTGTATTTTTGTAATAATGATTTGCTTATTAGACATGATGAAATTATATATTCATGATATACGTGGCCTATTCATCCTGCCATAAAGCTCTACCCAAGTCCCAAGCTAAGTCATAACTCACCCAACAACCAAGTGATCTTGCTAGATCAAGTTTAACATGCATTAAGGAGCTCACCATCTTACCAAAGAGCTTATCATAACTTGTCAGGCGAACTCATCCAAAGTATCAACCAAAGATACTCAATCCTGGAGCTTGCTAGCTGCCACATTGGACTTGGTGAGTTATTCCACTTGGAAGGTTACATTGGTAGAAGACCACATTCATCATGATAGCATGCTTTGACCTATAAATAAAAGTCATAAGTGTAATTGAACAAATATGTCGAAATTGGTAAAGATCGAATGTGATATCATGCAGATTGGGATTGTAGTGTATTGATCGCGACCAAAATTGATATAGATGTCCTCTGATCGAAATCAAATTCGCTCGTAATATCAAAATCAATCATATTTCACACGGTCAATTACTATCTGATGAAGAAAAATAAAAAAATAGACAACTTCGCGCATATCAAAGTCGGGAGGCTTCGACGTTATCCAAGCGACCTCTTTTTACGAAACAGATTGCACCGTTGTTGCCGAAACGGAGAAATTTATCAAATGAGACATTTCGTGATTGATTTGGTCGAGTGTGGTGTAAATGACAAGCTGCGAAATGTAATGACACAATAATTAAGCTCGAATTTATCATGATTGACTTCGACATTGCTCAAGTTATCTCTGATTGTGAAACAGACTATGTTGTTGAACTCAAAACATCAAATTTGACTAGAAACGACACCCATATTATTTGTGCTTAGTTTCAACAAAAATTTGTGTGAATTTCGATGAGATCAAGCCATGATAGAATAAAAAAAATCTTGGATATTTATTTAAATCTGATTTAACACTATTTAATAGTTGATTAGCTTCATAATTAATTTAAAATTCATCCATATATATTGC
>CM038225.1:48102974-48232205 GCA_021442155.1 Cymbidium sinense | reverse complement strand
TCACCAATTTCAAAAAAAAGAAAAGCTCCTCGACCTAGATCAAGTATGGGATCACTTTGTGAGGTATACTAATGAGGAAGGAGAAAAATGAGTAAGTGTAATTATTGTGGGAAATCATATCACGTGATCCAAAGATTAATGACACTTCAAACTTAAGGGCACATCTTTCTTTATGTCGAAGAATCCTATTAAAATGAATCAAATCAAACTAAACTTGCATTTCAATTTAGTGGTAAAGGTGAGGAGCATTCCGCAAGTCTTAAGGCATGAAGATTTGACCAAGAAAATGTAAGGAAAGCTTTAGCAATGATGGTTATTGCGGATGAATTACCTTTCAAGCATGTAGAAGGTTGGGGTTTAAACATTTCATGTCTCAGTGTTGTCCAATATTTCAAATACCTTCACGGTGTACATTGACACGTCATTGCTTTAAATTTTATCAGGATAAGAGAGCAATTTTAAAAATCTTTTCAAAAGTCCACAGAGTTTGTCTTACTTCATCGATACTTGGACATCAATTCAACGAATTAACTATATGTGTATCACACATTTTATTGATGATGATTGGAAACTCAATAAAAGAGTTATAAACTTTTGTCCAATCTATAGTCATGGGGAGAATTACGGGTCAACAAGTTGAGAAGTGTCTTGTAGATTGGGATTGAAGCAATTTTTTACTGACTATGATAATACAAGTTCTAATAATGGCATCATCACCTACAAAAAAAATTTGGCAAAAGGGAGGTAGTATTCTAGATGCTTCTTACATATGAGATGCATAGCTCACATTGTTAACTTAATTGTGCAAGATAGCACGAAAGAGATATCAATATGTCTGTATGTTCAAGAGCAAGATAGATATATTGTCCTCTATATAGTGAAGAAGATCTTATATAGTGAACGGTAGATCACAACCGTCCTCTATATATTACTGCAAAAAGTGATGGCATCTCGATCAGTTGAATATTGATTGATCCAGGTTCTTCTATCAATCTTATGAGTCTAAAAGTATTAAGAGGATTATCACTTGATATCCAACACCTTGGGAAAGATAAGTTGATGGTTCATGGTTTCAATGAAAATGGGCAGAAAACTCTGGGCTCTTTTATTCTCCCACTCAAGTTCAGAGATTTATATACAGAAGCCAAGTTTCATGTAATCGATGTCGATACATCATTTAGAGCTCTCTTGGGCCGGCCGTGGCTACATGAGTATGGTATGGTCCCATCAACTATGCATCTATGTATGAAGTATCTGAAAGATGGAGAAGAATTCAGAATTCTCGGTAACCTACAATCATTCTCTGTCAATGAAATAAAGATTTATGAAGACGTAAAATATTTCATTCCTAAAGAGCCTGAGCCAACAAAGCCTCTTGAAGCGAGTATCCACTTGAACTAAAAGCAATTTCACAAAGTGAAAGAGCAAAGGGGAAGATAGAAGGAAATGCCGACTCTCCCTAAAGCACTCGATTCTGCACCTAAGTCAAGCAAATCAGTTCCTCATTTGGGAAGTGACACGGAAGAAGGAGAAGATATTTCTGTCAAACCTAAGGGAACTTATAAGCTTTCAAGAAAGGCAGAGTATGAAATAAGTGATTCTGATTCAGACTATGATTTTGAATCTGCTTATAGAAATAGAGTTCAAATGGTCGCATCGAGAAGGATAGCTTACTTGGCAGAGTCAGATGACTCACTCAAAATTATACCCATCCCTCGACAGTGCTTTAAAGAAATCACTCTACTAGAGGTTCATGATATTGAAATATTGATAACATTCTATGTGTCGTCATTGAGTGAGAGTGGCAAAACAGAAACTCTATTTTATAAATCTAAAGAGTCTCAGCCTCACAACTTTGATCAGCCTACTCAACATAAAAATTATGATGAGATAGTGCCGACAGGAATACCAATATACTATCCACAGAAATTATGAAGAATGATGCATAAGCTTGGAATTCGTATTGGGATTACTAAATATAGAACCCAAATCTTTAATAAGATGTGGAGCCAAAGAAGTCCTCAAGCATCACGAAGAAGTGATAAGTTTATTACTAAAGGTCTGGGGTTCGTCCACAAATCTCATCAAAATAGAGCTTGTTATAATATAATAGAAGCTGAGATAGAAACTCATAGTGACGAAGAAGATGATTTCCATGAATTTTTTCTTAAAAATGATGAAGAAGTAGAAGCCAAGCCCGCACCTGAAGAACATGAAGATGGTGGATAAATAGCTACTATGGATGAACTTAAAGAAATCAACCTAGGAGCTGAGGATGAGCTCCATCCAACTTTTGTCAATGCCCTTCTGCCTGATGAGAAAGTTGAAGAGCTAAAAATGCTAGTCTATGAATTCAAGGATTATTTTGCTTAGACATATTCTGAAATGTCAGGCTTATCCTCTGATGTAGTTGTTCATAAACTAGCTATTAAACCAGATGTGATGCCTATTAAATAAGCTCCTAGGCGAATGAGATTGGAGATTGAAGAACGTAATTACGTAAAACTAAAAGTGATCAAGCAAGCTTCATCCGGAGAGAAGTATGTGATTGGATAGCCAACATTATCCCGTTAGGAAGAAGAACGCCAAATATGTCTCGCATTGACTTAGGGACCTAAATAATGCCCAAAAGATGACTTTCTGCTTTCAATATCAGAACTATTAGTGGACAATACTTTCAACTATGACATGTTCTCATTCATGGACAGATCGTCAGGATACAACCAAATCAAAATGGCACCTAAAGATGAAAAACATATATCGTTCAGAACACCTATTGGCATCTATTACTACACGGTCATGCCCTTTGGCTTAAAAAATGCTAGAGCTACATCAAGAGAAATGATGTATTTTGATGAGTTGATTCATCAAAAGGTGGAATGTTATGTCGACGATTTGGTAGTAAAAAGCTTGAATCGTGAAAACCACTTCAAAGACTTGAGAATTGTACTAGAGAGAATCAGAAAAAATGATCTCAAGATGAATCCTCTAAAATGTGCATTCGGGGTATCCTCCAAAAAATTCTTGGGGTACAATGTATGTCACAGAGGTATTGAAATTTATCCTACTAAAATCAAGGCAATCGTGGAGATGCCTCCATCGA
Source organism: Cymbidium sinense (assembly GCA_021442155.1). NCBI lineage: Eukaryota > Viridiplantae > Streptophyta > Magnoliopsida > Asparagales > Orchidaceae > Cymbidium > Cymbidium sinense. The sequence goes on along the minus strand of CM038225.1, from coordinate 48,229,102 downwards.
AAAGTTTACGTCAGCTTCACTCTTTACAAGGACAGCTCGCATTCATCCGTCAATTTATTTCAAACCTATCAAGACATTGTCAACCATTTGCAATGTTAATGAAGAAGGATGCTCCATTCAAGTAGGACAAGGAGTGTCAAGAAGCCTTCAATAGCATTAAAAGCTACCTGTTAAATCCACCAATCCTTGTAACGCCTACTCCTGGGAAGCCCCTCATTCTATACACAGTTGCATTAGAAGAGTTCTTTGGAGCATTATTGGTATAACATAATGAAGAAAGCAAAGAGAATGCTCTTTATTATATCAGTCGAAGGCTAATCGGAGTAGAAATGAGATACTCTTCGATAGAGAAGCACTACTTAGCATTGATCTTTGCAGTCCAAAAGCTTCATCATTATATGTTATCTCACAAGATTACTCTCATCTCAAGGATTGATCCGCTGAAGTACTTGATGACAAGACCAGCGTTGACAGGTCTTTTAGTAAGATGGGCAGTATTGCTTTTACAATTTGATATCAAATATGTTCTGCAGAAAGCAGTGAAGGGACAAGTCTTAGCGGATTTTCTTAATGCACATCCCATCCTTGCGGACCCTTCTCTTAATGATATTTGCATGAGCAAATTATGCTCATTCATGAAAAAGAAAAATTACAAATTTGAAAATTGTACTTTGATGGAGCCTCATCGATCAAATAAGTCCAACACCTAAATTTCCCAAGAGCAAGAGCAGGAATCGGCATCATCTTCATAACACCAAAAGAGGGATAATGAGACAATCATATGGATTGATTGAACCAAGAACTAATAATAAAGTTGAATACTAAGCATTAATGGCGTGTCTGTATTTTCATAGGCATTCAAAACTTGCTTATTTTTGGTGATTCTCTATTTATTATAAATCAAGTACTTGGCATCTATAATTAACAAGCTTGAGTTAACTTTCTATCACAAGCGAGTTCTCAAGCTTATGAAGTAAATACCAAATATCACACTAACTCGAGTCTCTCGATCCGAGAATAGTAAAGCCGATTGCTTGGAAAAATTAGCTAAGGAAATGGCAAGTATGAATGGTGATTATGTCATGGTCGGCATATTTACCCGATGAGTCTTAGAACCAGTAAAGTATCAATCCCCGCAGGTGAGGGATTATCAAATCGACTAGCAGATGCAACTGCTCTCATACTCCCCAAAATCAATAAGGTGCCAAGAAGAGCTAAGAATGACATTGCCTCAGAAAAATAGTGTGAAGCCTTTGTTATAGAAGAGTCACGTGATCGGAGGCAACCCTTCATCGACTACTTTAAAGAAGGCAAATTACCAAATAATAAATCATTGACAGCTCAAATTGAGAAGAGAATGCTATGCTGTCAATAATACTTTATATCATAGATCATTCAACAAATGTGTCTACGATGCCTAAATATAAATGAAGGTACCAAAGTGATGGTTGAAGTTCATGAAGGACTTTGTGGTGCACATACCAAGTCCCAAGATGGCGAAGATCAAAAGGATTATTGGCAATCTATGGTGAGAATCAGATAGTCATGCTAAGAGATGCCATGAATGCCAAGTACATGGGAATATAATCCATCAACCTCCAAATCCACCACACCCACAATAGCATCTTGACCATTCAATGGGGTATAGATGTAACCAATTGATCCACGCCACCGGACACCGCTTTCATCCTAAGGACTAACTATTTCTAGATTTGAAGTGTCCTAATAAATTCGATAATGGTAGGCCTTCAAAATATAAAGATTTATAGATTACGATTGACACAAAATTGATTGGTGATACTCCTCAATATATAATCCAAGAGCAAATGGTTTGGCAGAGGCTTTCAACAAGATATTGGTCAAACTGCTCAAGAAGATTCTCACTAAAAATAAAAGAGAATGGCATAATAAGCTAATAGAGGCTCTATGGGCATATCGAACTACCTACAAGACGCTCGCTAAAGCCACACCCTATTCATTGGTATTTGGAACTATAGCAATTCTTCTGCTTGAAGTTGAGTTATCTTCACTTTGAGTAGTCATCCAATACAATCTAACTGAAGATCAAAATGCTCATATGAGGATGGAGGAACTCAACGCTTAATGAAGTTATATTGCAAACTCATCAAAATCTAGAAGTCTATTAAGCAAAGATGTCCAAGGCTTTTTACCATACGGTGCGGCCTCAAACATTCCAAAAAGGAGAATTGGTTCTAGTTTGAAAACTAATTATCCCCAATCAAAAAATTCAAATGAGCCTAATTGGGAAGGCCCTTTATCATTGAAAAGTATACCAAAGAGGGGCATACCAACTCATCAACCTAAAGGGTGAAAGACCAATGCCACCAATTAATGGTCGATGCAAAAAAGTATTATACATGATGAATACATTCTCAGGTATAATAGAAATTCACCGCAAGAGATATTTTAGTATATTTATTTAGGTCGACATTGTGCCGAGATCCCTAAATAAATATACTCACTTCAGATGAAAGAACTTTTCTATAAAATGCTCCTGTTACACAGAGGGCATTTTTAGATTTATATACATAGATGAAAGCAATGTTACATGTTAAAACCCTCTTAAGAGCATATCAATTCAAATATTGATGTAATTGTTAGTTTCATCTTGAAAGCTCTTCTAAATGTGCTTTAGAATTCTCCTTGCAAGACATGGGGCATTTTTTTTAATTTATGTTAAGTTTATTTGAGTTTACATTGCGCCGTAAGGCGAGATCCTCGAATATATGCTGATTCAGGTTGACATCGAGCGTTGCGTCGAAATCCTTGAATATATCTATAATTTTCATTGTTAAGTTGTAGGTTCCTACAGGAACAAAAAGAATCTATTGCTACGCATGAAAAGATAACCTCAAATGTCAAGAAAAATTTTCACCCAGATTCGTCAAATGTCGGAGATCAAGTCAAAAGAACTCCCAATTTCGAAGGCTTCGATCAATTAAGTTGGAGAAACATCAACATCCACATCCCGAAGTCTAGGACATGAATGGATTCTAAAGGTCAAACTCAATAAGCCCATAAATGGTGAATTACTGACGCTCTCCTCACTCAACAAGTCGTAAGGAAAAGTGAGAAAGAGCTCTTGTCACGATGATGAAACCACCAACCCACTACAGTTTAAGTCAAAGACACGAGTAGTTTCTAAAGGTCGAACTCAACAAGCCTAAATAAGGCCGAAGTTGTTGACGCCTCCTCACTCAACAAGCCATAAGAAAAGCTAAATTGGAATTAAATGAAAATATAAAATCAATCTCATAATTCGAAATAAAATTACCTAAATTACTAAACACCCACATGGGCCCCAACATTATGTCAATGTTTAAATTCAAGGAATGTCGGCTGGGTTGCTTCCGCTTTAGTCTTAAGATTGGGTCCAGGTTAACAAAACTTAAAAAACCTATAATAAGATTTTCAAATCGAAAATATCGAGAACTGATTGTGTTAGATCTAATCCTCTCGTGCCTAAATAGAGTTGGATTTAAAGCTCTTAAATATATTCAAATTAATCAATTTTACAAATCAAATTAAGTAGAATCAAAACTACTTAAATGGAATTCTATCATTAAAATCTTAAATCAAAATTCAATCTATCCACCTTCGCAATTGTTTATCAAAGATGACAAATTAAGAAAACTCAAGCTCAGAGCTAATCAAATGTTATGCTATGTTCACTCTCAACCAATATCACGCCAAGAAGGACGTGCTCCATGTCCTACCGCATGGTTTGGCCAAGATGCTCCACGATGAAGCGAGCACCGAGTCCGACGTGGGGTTTGGCCAGCCCCATTATATTACATCAATGCACGTAGATGCTCTCCAATGGCTCTACCCTTTGAGTTGTGAATCACATGGTATACTTGATAGGACAAACAACCCTCTGTCAGCTAAGGTAGACTTAAGACTATCTCCTTAAATAAATATCACCCCAGGTCTACAAGGATTTCTTGGACGACGTAACCCATGTGTTGCTGATGAGGATCTTTCACGTCGGGTCAACTACCTCTTCTCGATTAGATTAGTGACCATGTCGGATGATAACCATGGATCTAGACGCACGTCATCATTCCCCCAACCATCCGGTTTAAGCTGAAGTGATAAATTTCATAATTTTAAATTCTGAAACTCTACATGTTGCTACGATACGCTACGCATTCTGATCGGGTGGTTTGGCTAATCATTACTTTTTCTAAACAAATTTGAAAAATACAGCACATTTTCTTTTGTTCTCAAAATTGTTGAAAAAACTTATTTCATATTACATCCATACAGCAAATGACAAAAACAAATAATAATTTCACTTAGATGATAGTGGGTGTTGAAGCAAATAGGAAGATTCGGTCGTTTTTGGTTGGTTTAATTTTTTGTTAAACCAACAAACCAACCAAATAACTTAAAATAATCAAACCATCCAAATAATATATAACTCCAACCAAACCGAACTATAATTCGGTTTATTCGGTTCGGTATTCGGTTAAACTGAATAGCATATAAAATAAAAAAATAAAAAATTTAATGAACTAATTAATTAAAACATTCTAATAAATTTTATACATTAAAAATTTTTTAGTCAATTAGAAATTTATAAATATATACAAATAATTAAGCATTTACACTCAAAATTACATATTTGACTTCTTAACTAATTTTGATTTATTTGATTTATTTCATTTATTCAATTTAACGTATCTTTTAAAAAAATGAAAATCGAATAACTAGTCATTTACAAAAAAAAAATTACAGATTTAAAACCGAAGTAAACCAACCAAATAACGTCAATTCGTCCGCTTTTTGATTTGAACCGACTAGTGTACCCCTGATGTAAGTGTTCATAGTCAACTATGTCAAGCAATAATAAAATTAATATATATTTTTTTGAGTAGCGTGCTTAAAAATACACTCTAAGAAAAATCTTAATATGAAACTCTTTTATATTTCGTATGCTTTTTAAAATATTAAAATTTGGCATATAGTTGATGGGAATGACTTTTTAAAAAATTACAATTTTAAAAAAAATATTAAATCATGATAATATATGATCCACATACTCAAAAATGCATTAAAATTATATAAACCAATTAATTATCTAACCTATAATTTAATCAATAATTTCATTAATAAATTAACAAAAGAAAATGTTGCAATTATTGTTACTTCAAAAAAAATCACTCAATACTAAAAACTCGAATTTCTAAAACAAGACCACCAATTTGTAACTAAGGGTTATTTGATACCATGTATTTATAGTATAGTATAAAATAAATACATATAATTTAGAAATTCAAGTATTTGGTCTATTGCATTTCAAATGTAATATATTTAATTAATGAATTCTAAATTTAATATTTTGTTCATTATTTATGTATTTGAAATTAATAAATGACCAATTTGGTTGCCTAAAAAAATACATTATAAAATAAATACAATATAAAAAATAATACGTGTATTTGGATTACTTTAACTTAATTATATAAATATTTTTTTTGATAAAATAAATATAATATAAAATATTTTTAAAATTATGAGTGATCACCCCTACTATTACAAATACATCATATTTATTTTTTATTATAAGATAAATTTAGATTGTTTTATATCTATGATCAATTACCTGCTATTACAATAATTATTTTTCGTACACTTCAAACATAAAAATGACATGATGTTATTATGTAATCTCAACAGTACTATGAAATAAACTTATACAATAGAGATTAAGCTACTCTTTCCTCCCTACGATCTGTAGCAAATGAATATGCTCATTAGCGTCCCAATTCTTTGCAGAAGAAGAAGGCTCGTCGTCGTTACGACCATCGTGCCACCGCTTCGCAACCTCGGATGGAATGAAAACTCCCTCAAAAAATAAAACTTGATTTGAAGATTGTCCCACAAAAATCAACTATCAACCCATCAATATCGAGCTCAAGATTCCCAATGGGTTGCGCGCGATTTTTTTCATGAAAACCGTCTCACCATCTATTTTCAACGACATCAGTGTTCCAACTTCTTCATCAAAACTTATCACAACACAATGTGTGTGACCGTCAGGTAAGAAGCGAGCCTTAGTGACAGCGAAAGTGTCTCTCTGTCTTATGGCATGAAATACTTCCTTATTCAACTTCAATAAACGTGGTTCCTTCACAGGTTGCTCTTCAAGGGTGGAGTCACATAAATTTCTCGAGTTTCTTCATTGTTGTTTAGAGAGAGATAAATTCTTATAATGTATTTCTTCTCATCTGATATAAGAGAATTATATTTGTATGTGTGTGAAAACACTCAAAGAAGAAATGGGGCTTCAACAGAATGTTATTAATGAGAATAGATGGGTGTGGTTAAATTTAGAGAAATATTTATTTTCCTTCTTTATTTTAACTCGCCTTCCATTCAAGGCTTCTTACCACTTATAAATCCTTTTGTTTCATCAAACTCCTCTCAGGGAGAGCCACTGCAACAATGCATTTTCCTTTGTTAACAATGAATGAGAACATATAAAAAAAATTAATTAATAATAAATTCATCCAACTCTCAGGGGTGACAAATTTAATGTTAACCCAAGCTCTCAAAGGAGCCAATGTCATATTATGTATACTACTATATTCATACTCAAAACGTTCTACACTAGTAAGGACGTGGCCCGTATCCTTTGTCCGTTATTTGGCCAGGCTCCACATATGAAGTGGATGCACTCTAACCAGGTGGTTTGGCCAGTAGGCTCCACTAAATTACAGTCACGGCGGTAGCCCATATGTTCCTCAATGGTTTTCTATCCCCTTTGAGTTGTAGATCATAAGATATACCTAATAGGGCATAAAGCCCGCTGTTAGCTATGGTGGACTTAAGATTGTCCCCTTTGACAAATATCAACCCTAGTCTGCAAGGTCTCTTTGAACAAAGCAACCCATGGCTGCTAACAAGGATCCGTCAGTCATGTTGGGTCAACTGTCTCCTCTGACTAAGTGGACCAGGGACCATGATAGCCCGAGATGACGAAACCATGGGATCTTGATCGGGCACGTCATCATTCCCCCAACTATATGCTTCAAGCATCAAAAAATGATGAATTTCATTAAATTTCAAATATGAATTGTTGCTATTATAAGCTAAGCAATTAATGACTTATGACTAGCCTTAATTGAATTCCCTCTCACTAATTGGGGAGGGATAATTAACTATAGGTGCTTGCGCTTATAGGAAACTTGGAACCATATCTAAAGTCTTCACCAAATGAGGGCGAAATCTCTGAGTAGTGCCTTATTTATCCACTACAAACAATCATCTGCCTTAAGAAAATTTCTTTCGGCACAAAACCTATACTCTCCTTTCATCTGCCTTAAGAAATTCATCATTTTAGCTTAAACCGGATGGTTGGGGGAATGATGACATGCCCGATCTAAATTCCATAATTCCGTCATCCCGGGCAGTCACGGTCCCTAGTCTACTTAGTCAGAGGAGGTAGTCCACCCAACCCAAGAAGATTTTATCACACATGCTACGTCATCCAAGAAATTCTTGTAGACCTGGGATGGTGTTTGTCTAAGGAGACAATCTTAAGTCTACCTTAGCTGACAGAGGGTTGTTTGCCCTATCAAGTATACCCTATGATTCACAATTCAAAGGGCAGATCCATTGGGGAGCATACAAAGGCCAGATCATAATATAATGATAACCGCCAAACCACCCGATCAAAGGACTCTACCATAAGCTTCATCTGTGAGCCTATTGGCCAAGTAGTAGGACACGCCACATCCTTACTGGCAAGAGATTAATTGAGAGTGAACATAATAGAACACTTGATTTGACATTGGCTCCTTTGTGAGCTAGAGTTTTCTTAATTTGTCACCCCTCGACAAACAGTTGCGGAAGGTGGATAGATTGAGTTTGATTTAAGTTTTAATGATAGAATTCATTTAAACAATTTTTAGATTGACACTCAATTTGAGTTAATTTGATTAATTTGGATATATTTAAGAGCTTTAGATCCTCAACTCTATTTAGCTACTAACAGAGGATTAGATCTACTGTCATCTGACATAATCAATTTCTCAGACATTTCACTGATTTGAAACTCTTATTATAGGTTTTTGTCTAAGGAGACAATCTTAAGTCTACCTTAACTAACAGAAGGTTGTTTGTCCTATCAAGTATACCCTATGATTCACAACTCAAAGGGCAGAGCCATTGGGGAGCATACGAGCTACGGTCGTGATCGTAATATAATAGAACTGGACTGGTCAAACCACCCTATCAGAGGACTCTGGTCGTAACTGCTTCATCTGTGGAGCCTACTGGCCAAGCCACGCAGTCAGAGGACACGGACCACGTCCTTACTAGCAAGAGATTGATTGAGAGTGAACATAGTATAACACTTGATTTGACATTAGCTCCTTTGTGAGCTATAGTTTTCTTAGTTTGTCACCCCCGACAAACTATTGCGGAAGGTGGATATATTGAGTTTAATTTTAATCTTTTAATGATAGAGTTTCATTTAAGCGCTGATTGATATTTGATTTGATTTCAAAATTTTAATTAATTTGAGTATGTTGAAGAGCTTTAGATCCTCGCTAACTCTATTTAATGAGATTAGATCTACCGTCACCCACGTAATCAATTTTTCGATATTTTACCGATTTGAAACTCTTATTATAGGACTTTAGGTTTTGTTAACTGGACCCCATAAGACTAAACCGGAAACAACCCACTAAAGATTCTCGAACACTTGAATTTATAGTAGTCGTTCATGCGGTGTTTATACTAGTTATTTCACATAATTAGTGATTTCGTTGATCTTGAAAATCATAATTAGAATGAAATTCCTTAATTTTTGTATTGAAAGAAAGCTCCATAATATTTGTAAATTTTGATTTAGTATCGCCTTCTATCTACTCAAACAAAGTTGATCCTGAAGGCGCTTTTGATTTAGATTCTAAAAGACAGTTTAATTTGTTGTTTTAAAAGAAGATTTATCCCTTAGAGTAGCTTTCATTTTCCACCTCTTTTTGTTTTACTTTTGTGTTTATTGTATGTTATTTTTCATCCCCATTTTATTATTTGGAGTTTTTAATTTGAATTTTAGCTTTAGGTTTCCTTGCTTAACATTCTTAAGTAGATTCATTTTATGCTCCTTTTTTTTTTAAGTCAAAAGATTTGACGCATTTGGCATACCTCCGATCATCCCCGTAAGGGGGTCGACGAGTATTTGACCTCACGCCTGATGAGGCGGTGGTTTTGACCTCTACCGACCTTCAATCCCATTAAGCCCTGATGAGTATAACGAGGCCTTCAATCACTTGCATAAAAGTGAATATATATGCAAATAGTCAAAATTTCAAGATTTCAGATAATGGGTGTCACCGATGGCTTACTGTTCGATGATGAAGGAAAGATTGCATGACACCACATCCGTCTTTTTGCACCCGCTATGCCCTAATGGGTATTAGCGGGGTCTTGAAAACTACAAGAAAAAAAGCACAAGCACAAATATTTCGTATACACATAATATATCTTTTTTTTTCGCCAAGTTCTGATAAGCGTCTTTCTTTGCATGGTATGTATCCATTATGCCGTATCCTGAAATCTGAACATCAAAGCCTTCTTCCTGCAATTTACTAATCAGAGGCAAACTTCCAGTAAGAGAATATGGTTTTGCATATCCAATCACTTCTTCAGTTGCTTTGCATAATGCATGAAATCTATGGGAGTTGAGATCACAAGCAACTACGGTCATTGCAGCCTCATCGAAACTAATAGCAAGCCTTCCCGCAAATTTTCATGTGGAAGAACATATTTTGATACTGGTCCACAGCTTTTCTATGTTTGCATTAATGTCGTCTACATACTCCTGCAATTTCTTGGTTACATCTGCCGGCCTGTAGAAGGAGTCAACCTTACCTCTCCCGATATTGAGCATTCTGCTGGAATCTGATTGACACCATCTCCTGGGTAGTTTCATTGTGTTGGTTTCATAGTTGATGGCATAGCAAAGCCATACACCTGCTCCTGAGGATGTGGAGGAAAATCTCGATAAAAGCAGGACTGTATCTCCTTGAGTGCTTCCATGACCGACTCCAAAGGATTGACTGTCTTGTGGGGAAAACCACTGTGAAGAAGCTTTCCTGTAGCTCGAAGCCTCCAACTAATCATCCCACCAGTACCAATGCAAGGTTGCTTGTTAGCAGTATCAATCCAAAACAAGGGCGGACCTACCTTTGTTCCCTCAAATTTTATTTACTCTTTAAAAAATTAGCTTTTTTATATTTAGTCTATCTTCAATTTATATTTTATGCATTCAACTTCTTCTCTAAAAAAAACTAATTTAATCCATTATTTTTAAATAACTAATTAATCAATTAAAATTAAAATATATAAGTTTAATAATCTTCCTCACTTTTATTTTTTCTTACAAAGTTAATAATATTATTTTATTAATTATTTATATTTTTTTTCTAAAATTATTAATTTTATAAATTTTATATATTTTTAATTATTATATTATTTAAAAATTTTGTCCAACCAAAAATAAAGAACCGCCCCTGATCCAAAACAAAGGACCTTGTTTGAGCCTATCAAGTAGTCCATTCACGGAGAAAATATTACGTGAGTCCACGAGTTTACGCGTGACTAATCCATGATATGTCCGAGATTTTCCCCGCTTTACCGATTAACCGGAAAGAGATAACGGACGGCTTTTCCCGACCATAAACGCCGAATGGCATATTACGGCCAGAATACATTTCCTACCGCACCTAAGCTGCTCAAAACGCTGAGGAATTTAAAAGAAATATATAGACAGATTTAGGGTTCAGGGTTAGTTTTTTCCAAGCGAAACGAGCTGAGAAGAGATACAGAAAATCTCATTTCCTTTTTACAAAAGAATAATATTAAGATGAACGTTTATAAAAAACAACCATTTTAAATGGTGATTTATTAAATACAAATCCATCAGAATGCTTCGTGCATTTTTTTCATTTAATTATTAGTGATATTCTATCCGAAAAGAATATGTTCATTTCTTCCAATTAGAATTTGATGTTTTTCATTTAATTTTGATGTTATTTGCAGATCAGATACCTCTTTGGAGGTACAAACCTCTTTGACCTCTTTGCCAATTTTTTGCCAACTCATGATTATGTTTAGAACATTGCATAGGAAGCATTTGGGATGGTTTTAGTGCATTTTGCGTAAAATTCTTTGAGGGTGACATTTTTGACCCTTTTCCATTTTTTTGCCAACTCCTTATGATTATGTATGTATTATAATGGAAGCATTTGATGGCATGGTTTTGGGTGGTATTTTTGCATTTGTACCTGTACTCTTGAGGGTCTGATTTTTGCTTTTTTTCCCAATTTTTTTGCCAACTCTTATGATTATGTTTATAAAATCATGATTGGATTTGGTTTGTAAGATTATCTGCTTTGAGGGTACACCTCTTTTGATCTTTTTTTTGCCAACTCCTTATGATTATGTAACATTATAATGGAAGCATTTGATGTTTGGGTGGTTTTGGTATTTTGCACTCTACCTCTGGAGGTACACCTCTTTTTCCAATTTTTTGCCAACTCCATTATGATTATGTTTAATATTGGAAGCATTTTATGTCAGCGATTTTGGTTTAGTGTACCAGACTCGTGAACCTCTTTGAGGGATTTTTGATTTTTTTTCCATTTTTTTGCCAACTCCTTATGATTATGTAACATTGCAAATGAAGCATTTGATGGCGGTTTTGGTTTTGGGTGGTATTTGCATTTGAAATTGTACCTCTTTGAGGGTACTGCACCTTTTGATCTTCTTTTAGCTTTTTTTTGCCAACTCCTTAAGATTATGTTTGGACATTGCAAAGGAAGCATTTGATGTCACTGGTGATTTCTGGGTGGTTTAGTGCCAGACTCTGTGTACCTCTTTGAGGGTAGGATCATTTTGACCCTTTTACCATTTTTTTTGCCAACTCCTTATGATTATGTTTGGCATTGCAAAGGAAGCATTTGATGCGGGTGATTTCTGGTGGTTTAGTGATTCAGACTGTACCTCTTTGAGGGTGACCTTTTGACCTTTTTTTGCAATTTTTTTCCAACTCAGATTATGTTTAACATGCAAAGGAAGCATTTGATGTCACTGTAATTATGGGTGGGTATTTTCCATCCATATTTTCTAACATATTTTTGTATCTGCTCTCGGTAAATGCTAATGACCCATATTTGGAGAAACTCGCACCACTTCGAATGAAACGGAGGCATATGCAATCAGATGACTATGCACATCAAAGCTTCGTGTTCAAGGACCATACTAGCTATTGGCCAAACTCAAAGAAATTAAAATCAAAAGATTTTCTATGTGCAAAAGTCGGTCTAAGAAGTTACCTAAATAGCTGACAAAATTCCGTAAGCTGATACAAGAACGGATGTCCGCCATGATTAGATTCTCGTTGATTTGAGAATTGGACGATTAAAAATATACGTAAAGTCATAATCATTCTTGAGCGCCGACCTACATCTTCTCGTGATCACGATGCATTAGCGATGAAAAGCGTTGAAGACAAGAGAGGTCGGTATTAGAGCAACGATGCATTAAATTATCTAACCGAGGAAGTTGGCGAGAATATCTGTTCACCAAAAAGATGCTTTCAATTTTATTAAAGAGAAAAGATCGAGGATTGCAAATGGTGATGGTAATGCATTATCTGAGAGAGCAAGCATCGGATGGGATGTTTGCATGGGATGCAAGTTGATGAGTCGATTTAGTAAGTTTTTTTTTTTGTAATGGCATGTCCGAATAGAATATGATTGTTTTGGGGATGTGATAATTTTGATACAAGCTATCGACTCAATAAATATAATCTCGTTTGTGCCCTCTTGTTGGAGTGAATCATCACCGGCAAAATGTATTATTTGGAGTAGCCTTTTATCGAAGAGACAATTGAGTCATTCTCATATTCCAAACTTTTCTTTGGTTGATGAATGATTTACATCCATAACAATATTCAATGGATCAAGATCGCTATGGCGAGCCATTGAAATTGCCGATACTCATCATAGGTTGTGCCAATGGCATATTTCAAAGAAAGCTCCTTCCAAGGTTCATTGCTTCAATAGTAATAAGATAGTAATAAGGCCTATTTTATAAATGCATGAGTAAGTGTGACTGTGAGGAAGAGTTTAAATTGGTATGCCATGCTAGAAGAAGGCAATTTGCATGATCATGCTTGGTATGAGCTTTATAAGATTAGATCAAGTTCATGCATTCAGGACTCACTGCATGGGCATCTTGTCAACGCAGCGTAGTGAGTCCACGAACAATGTATGCCATGGAATATCTAAACCAATAAGTTCGCTCACAGATTGTTTCTTGGGGTTGGAAAAGGTTATGGAGACCTTGTTTGAGCCTATCAAGTAGTCCATTCACGAGGGCATCCACACTGATACCAGCCACGGATGAATTCTCCTCATTAGCAAAAATAGCACCACCAAATTTGGCTGGCCTCTTTTTTGATCGGAAGGGTTAGCCCAACGGCGGTTATAGGACTCGACGGCATCTCCCTTCAACTCAGACTCCATTATCGCCACCGCCTTGCTCGATCTCAAGACTCATCCTCTTCATCAAGGCGATGCCATAAGCGATGGCCATGACCAAACGCCTTGATGTGATCCTTAAGAGACCTCTTGTGCTTAAAATTTGATCCGCAAATACAATACCAAATCTTGCCGTAGTTCTTCTCATGTGTCCTCCAATCTCCTCTAACCGCGCCTTATTACACTTTCTCGCAAGTGAAAGGCTTGATGCCATGCTTTCTTGTAATGTGTTTGCGAGTTAAGTCCTTAAGAGGCTTTGGCGGATGATCTATGTTGTTCTGCAGATGGAGCACATGGTAGCCTTAGCATTGCTTGGTTGGATTCCGTGAAGGGATTCGGTCCCTTTCAGATATGAGCCATGTCCCCACGTGCATGGTTTAGAGTTGCCGAGGATGGTTTCTGAGAGAGTTGTGCTATAATAGGGAGGTATCAAAAGTTGATGCAGAGGGATATGGCACCGAGCAGTGGTGAGGGCTTCGCCGTCGATCGCTCCCTGAGGAGGATGGTGCCGAGGACGAGGGGAGGGAGCAGAGAGTCCGCCCTCTTTTGATTTTTTTTGGGCCAATTTTTTAAAATAAGTATCATTAGAATTAGGGGTGTGCATTAGACGGTTCAAACCGAAAAATCAAACCGAACCGATGTTAATTGGTTCGATTTTTATATTCATTATTTGATTTTTTTGTTGAAATTATGGATTAATCCGATTTTATGATTTTTGATTCGATTTTAAGTTAATAAATTTCGGTTTTACGGTAAAACCGATTATTTCTATAGGGCGGGCCTTCGATTTCGACTTCGAGCCTATTTCGCCTCTCTCGAGTGGAGTCGCGATGAGTTGAGGAATAGTTCGAATATGATTAGAGACGCTGAGTTCTGAGTGTTGCCTTTCATTCCTCGACTCTTCGATGGCCGATGTGCCAATGCCATACACTTCTTCGGGGATGGAGAGTCTCAGTCTCGACTAGGCATAAGGCATTCTGGTAGTTGCTTGACCTCTAGTTTAACAGCGAGATCGAATGAGTTAAAATGATGTCGGCGTAAATAGAAAGGCTCCTCCATTGTTTTCTCTTCACTCCCCCTTCCCCCTTTCCCCCTCTCCCCTTCGTTCCAATAATGGAGACGAATAGTTCGAAGGATCAAGGTGCCATTTTTCTTCTCCAAGATTCATCTCTCTTTATGCTTTGATCCCCTAACTTTTTTTTTTCTATCTTCTGTGTTCATAAGATTACTGAATCTTTTGATCGCTGTATATGTTCTCCTGTCACCCGTGTATTTCATCTTCTCTTCTATTTTCAAACGTTAGAGCTCTCTTTGATTTTTTTACATCCCCATCACAACAGATCTACCATATTATTCAACTTTTCAATGAGATCTGAACAGATATTTATTACAAAATCAAAGTAGTGATTTTTCTGCAGCAGCACTACATGAGGTCCTAGCCAAGGTAAAAAAAAACAAACGCGAGATGTCTTCCGAGGTCGCTTTTAGAACCTCAATAAAATATCGAAAAAATCTAGAAAGGAAGTTTATATTTTTATAAGAATTGTGTGAATTTTTATTTCGAACACATTTTGGTGAAAGTAAAATTGTCAGCAAAACACTCAATTGAATGCTCATATTTTATTTCTTCAGCCAAACGGACAATGATATAGGGTCATTTTTTATTTCTTCTTGAATTCTTCTTAGTCTAAGAGTGATTCAGGAGAATATAGTGTAGGTGTCTTTCTGAATAGAAGGCATTTGGATAATCTCCAAATAAGGTGGTTCTAAGATGCGTTATTTCCATTCCAGCCGTTAATTCCTCTTTGGATCTCAGAGGTTAATCCTGTTAAACCATAATGGTTTTATGTAAGATTGGATTCATTCAAAATGGAATTAGGGAAAACTGAACTGAATAAACCGAACTCTAATTCGGTTTATTTGGCTCGGTTTATATAGTTTTTTGTGCTAATTTGGTCGGTTTGGTTTTTTCAAAATAACGGTTTGGTTTATTCAGTTGGATCAAAACCCAAACCGAATAAGCCAAACTGACCGAATGCTCACCCCTAATTAGAATGCTAATTAGGTAATTAAGTATGGTTTAAAAAAAAATTCAAAATAGTACTACCAATTCTGGCCTGCCAATGCCGATACGACGTATGGCGTGTACGTGAGCCGTTAATTTGGCAATCGACTCAAGCCTAAGTGGGCGAATTACTGTGATGTTTTTTTTTAAACTAAGTATCATTGATTTTTGCATTACTTCTAAGTATGATATTAAGTCAAAAATAATTCTTATTGTGCAAAGTATCTTTATAATTTTAATTTGCTTTACTTCTAATAATTATTATATGATTTTAACATAAATATTAGTAATCACACATGTATCTTCTATATTTAGATTTATGTTTTAGTGACTTCAGAGATTAGTATATTGATTGATTTAGCTTGTGAAGTTGAGTTAATCTTTAATATTGTGTCTTTTTGTAATAGAGTCACTTATTACCTTTCTTACTTAATTTACACCTTGATTCATTTGTATAGTGACGAACTTTAAAATAAATTTATTTTATTACAAGTTTGTAAGCTAAACCGTTTGAATGTCATACTACACAAAACAACAGGCGAAAGAGTTGAGTAGAACACTAGTTTAGTTTGATTCAAGTCATTCAAAGAAAGTGCATATGAAATATAATAACATGATCTGAGTATTTGCATCCCAATTTGAACAAGTACATTCAATTAAGTGAGAGTCGATAAGCATAAATGATCAATGAATAAAATAGATAAAAAGAAACGTAGTACAAACGCACAAATACACTACCCTAAACATCTAACGCCTCCGGCGCCTGCGTGGAATCGCACCACTCCTGTGTGTACTGCCGTGCACGGATGGACGATCACGCGGTGATGGTGACCTCCAAAGGCAAGATCTTCGAGCCGCAGGATCTTCGCGGATGGAAGATAGGTGATTGCAACTCATATGTAGGCTGATAGGTAGAAGGAAACACTTCTACATCCAATAGACCAAAGATGTTTATGAAATTATGCAAAGATCGTGTCAGCATCGACAAAGCAAAGATATCATGTAAGCATTGCAGAACCACGCCCAAGAATCGATCGACTCAACTCCACAAGAAAGGTGGAAATAATTCATTATTTCCATCAATTCCAACATCAGTTAATAATGTACCACGATACTTGCCTAACAAAAAAGTACCGTCTAAGCTCAGTACAGGTCGATAGCTACTCCATCCCATGATTGAAGGGCCAAGTGCCCAAAAAAGTCTCTAGAATCGCTAAATCAATAATTAGAATTGCACGGAACTACAACCGATGCCATAAAAGACCGAGAGTCCTATAAGACTCTTCCCACCGCCAAATATTACTTTTATTGCCTTACGCTCGTGATCCCAAGCCTTCATGTACGAAACTTTAACATTGAATTTCAATTCCATCTTACATATAATCTCCTTGGGTTTCAGATCTATCTGATGTCTGATCACAGGTATAATGAAGTAAGCTATGAATTTAGAGCTACATTGTCGATGACCAGCTGCACTTACTACATTGATACATCTATGATTTTCACCGACTCTTGATATTCTCCAAGCACCCCATAAGAGTCGGCTGCTGCTACAATGCAAACGCCACTTACATGGTCTAGTAGGACTATCATGTTGTACGCAAATAACCGTGTAGTTCTTCTGGTTAGAAGTAATTGTTTGGAACTGAACATTATCTACTACGCACCACCCAATAACAAAGAAATTACAGTTCGCTTTATTTGCATACATACCTTCGACAAGGTCACCCGGGATTTCAGTATCGTCTGTTAGGATAGTTTTGTCAGAAGGACCGTCAAAGTAAATATCGTTATCCCACTCTCTCGTAGTCTGGCACATCCGGACATACTCGTTTGTAGACAACATCTGACTCTCACTGTCAATATTTCGGAGTGAGTGAATTCTTAGAAGATCATGGTCGTTTTAGACTCACGTCTTTACCCCAGTGAGCGTCATCATCACTAATATCCCGCCGACTCACCACTTGAACCACTGCTCATAGTCTGATACTCATCTTCACCTGCAGCACTATGAGGCACATATGGTTCCTCTGAACGATAAACAACATCATCGCTGCCACAAAACTCATAAGTTGGACGATAACCAATCATACTAATTATTACAATTGTAAGCAGGGAAAGATTGATAAGATGTTACCTGGGAATCAACTCATCAAAGCTGCGTTGTGTCCCTAGAGGTGCATGTGTGATGAAATCCTGGTGTGTCGTCAGTGGTATATCTACTTACCTTATTGTCGGATCAGCTGATGTGGATGCAACATTAACATCCTCCACTTCGACATACAACACTAACATCTGACGGGAAGCTTCGTCTAGTGTTACTTCACAAACGTCATCGTTAGATATTACAGATGCTATAAATCCGTTACCCACCGGATAACGACCTGTAAGAGTGATTATGTGACGCTCTGAATCAATGTGCAAGGTTCTCATAATCCGTTGCTTCAATTCAGTAAGCTGCTGTGACGCAGAACCATAACTAGATGATTTCGATCTCCCACATAACTTGGACTGAATTGCTCATCGATACTCAGTTCGCCTCCATAGAAAAGAATCAGTGAAACAAATTCTCTATTCATTCTTGCAAAATAAGCTATATGAATAATCAGAAATTTATATTAATCGACACCCTAAATAATACTACCCTTGGCTACTTAACACCTAAACCGCAACGCCAACACAAACCTATAAATCAAATCCCAAACAAAAGTCTAACTATACAACTCTGACCCCTAGCACACGTACTCTATTAATTTATAAATTGATAAAAAAAAGTGATTTACCGTATGTTTACGAAGAACGACGGGGAAGTGCGCAAAAAAATATATAATCCGCCAAAGGAATTTTCCTTGAATGAAATGGAGCTGTCGGAATCGTCACCGAAAAGCTAATGTTGACTTCCAACGGCTGCTAGATGGGAGAGGGAAGTCGTCAAACGGCATGAAAGTGGCTGTCGAGAAAAAAAGGAAGTTCCTTTCAATTACCTGGACAAGACGCGCAATGCAGGCGGTTGGAGCTATGCTAACGGCGGCCGGGAAGTTCCGAGAGGGAGAGGACCGTGCTCGGATGGAAATGAAGGGAGGTGAGCTCAGCGGAGGAAACGAAGTTCTGATAATCGAAAAACCGAGAAGATAGGGCCGATCGGCCGCCTAATAATATGTCGCGGCCAGTCACCTACTTAGTGGGCGACTGGCTCCCGTAATCTGAAGCCAGTCGTCCACTTAGTGGGCGACCGAATTTCGTTTCAACCGCACGCCACTAAGTGCATCGGCTCATTTCAACGTGGCACCACCACGCCACGTCGTATCTGACGTGGCTAGGCCAATCGCCGAGTAATTGCGCGACTGTACCTATTTTGAAAATTTTTTTAACCATACTTAATTACCGAATTAGCATTCTAATGATACTTATTTTAAAAAAATTGCCTTTTTTTTATGAGGGAGAAAAGGCAGCCGTCTTCTTTTATCATTATTCTTTTTTTTAACCGAGAGAGGGAGCAGTTATCGTTCTTCGGAGGGAACGGTTTGACCGTTTGAATGGAAGAGCGGGAGGGGTTGCATGCGAACCGTGTATGGAGGAGGAGCGGGGTCGAGTGGCTGTGCACATTAGGATTAAGGTCGGTTTGAGTTTTTGGGAATAAATAGACTTTTTTTAATTAATTTTTTAAATATTAATTAATCTTAAAATGAATTTTATGCCGAAATCATTATATGGTCAATATATATGTTGATTCAAGGTTATTTTGATATTAATGCAACAAGATACCCATTTTGCAATCGAGGTCATGTTAGTGGCAAATTGAGAGTCAATTTCACTCAAAATGCGCATTGCCGCTTTCGACCACTCAATTTTATGCGATTTGTCAATTGAGTGCAAACAATCTTACTTGATAGATTTCAACATTTTTAAGCTAATAACGTGATCAATTTCACGAACGGAGGTCATTTGATCCTCATCGGTGCCTTTTGACCTCGATATGCGTCGATTGACACTCGATATTGAACGGTTGCTCATCAAGTCATGTAATATTTATATCCACCAATTTCAACATTTTGAATGCAATGGCAAAACTGCTCATCGATCGAAGGTCATTTGAGTTGATTTTGGTGACATCCAGTGCATTTCAGCCTTGATTTGCACGCTGTCACTTCAAATCATTCAACATTTGCACAGACTCATCCGAATTGAGTATGGACAGTCTCATTTGATAGATTTTAATGTTTTGAAGCTAACAACACAATCAATTTTATGAACAGAGGTTGTTTGGACATCATCGCAACTTCCCATCTCCGATATATGTGTTGGCATATTCATAGCTCGAGCGCTTAATTGATTGATCGTTAGATTTTGACGTATATTCTCGACGATTTGACATTCTCGAATGTAACGAAAGTCCATTCATCGATCGAAGGTCATTTCGCCATTTTGGTGACATTCGCATTTTGAACCCCGATTTGCGACTGCCGAAGTCCGTCAATTTTGTGGGCTTGAATTTAACTTATGGCACATATGTGGAGGTCAACAAAGATAGAGAAGAAGGAGAAATGCTGAGCTGAGGGCTCAGCAGGTCTCTTTTGAATGACCTAGTGAACAAGCGATACTTCCGCCATAAGAGTATCCTACCCACAACAACTTTGACAACTAAAAGTGGATAAAAGGAATATACCGATGAAGTAAAATAGTCTTTCAAAAGAACCAACCAAATCAAGCTCCACTACCATAGAGGAGATAGTGTGAAACACTGTCTGCTATGATACATAAAGTTCTCAAAGTAGCTAAGGATAGAGGACTAATGAAAAGAAGATTTCAGAGGCCTGTGGTGATAGAAAATACTGAAGCTCCACCAAGAAAGTTGTCATCTCTTCTAACTAAACAGCCTAGTACGCTTTGCATGGTGAGCATCGAGCGTGACACTTGGACCTCGTGTCTAAGAATCTATTGAAAGGTCCCAGTGAAAGGGTAAACAAATATGGAGGCCAAGGACCCGTAATGAAACTTTGAATAATGAAAGAGGTGTGACATCTGATACATATACTCAAAAATCTACCTCAAGAACAACTCATCAGAAGTGGATACCCAAAAGAAGGGATATCACTGATGAAAGACATGATGGTCGACACCCTGGAGAATCCTCTAGGGAATCCTATCGCCGATCAGATTCACCCTACAAGAGAAGTTTGACTTTGATCGCAATCCTTTAATAGAAGAAGTATTTGTTCCGCACATTGAACCAGAGATCCATTGGAAACGTCGATAAAAAATTTGTGTGCAATAAGAAAATAATGAAGAGGACACTATGGAAGTGGAAGTTGTCTATATGGTCAGAGATATAGATGAACTTTCACCAAAGACCATCAACAAAGAACATGAATCCAAGGAACTTAGACCTGAATTCAACATTTATGAAGAAGAGACTTCACAGAAGCAAATAGAGGATGGATCTTTGATCTTTACTGAAGATGATGAAGAAGAAGAACAGAATGAGAAAGAGATCATGGGTGTCGAAGCTATCTATATGGTTGAACCAGGAAATGATCAGCCTGGTACATGCTTTTATACTCAGCATTGTCATACAGCCCTAGCAACAGCTGTCTCTGCAAATGCACAAGGAGAAGGATAGTCAAGTTCTTCTCCTAAAAATGAGCAAGGAGTAGAACAACAATAAGAAATAGAAGAAGAAGAAGAAGAGCCTGTCCTGATTGACGTCATGGTGCTAGTTAGAGAACAAAGAGAAACGCAACGTCAAATAGAGGTCAAAGATAAGGAGATTGCACATATTGGTACCAAGATGAAAGATATGATGGTACAAATGAACATCATGATGGAGATATTGCAGAAGAATATCACATCAAGTGCAGCACCTATTTTGTCCGTTAATCAACATGCATCTAATAATATAACTTCTATACCACCAGTCACTGTGGTACCTCAAGCTCCTACAGTACATGCTACACGTGAAGCGAGGAATAAAGTTAACCCACTATCTCTCCAGCCGATAATTCAAAATCTAGCTAGCACACCTAGAATGGTAATAGCTTCTCAACTAGAACTAATAATCAATAAAAAGATAAAGGCAGTCATAGCCTTATAGCAGGCTGAAAAGCTGGTGAGTAAGGGTCTCCCTTACCCAGCTGAATATGACAAAGTATCGTACTCGAAAGGTTACTCGCCAAAATTTAATACTTTCGAAGGCTTGGTAATCCAAAGCAAAATCTAGCCCAATTTAAGGCTACTTGTGGTAACACGGAGGGAATGATGCACTATTTTTCATCAATCAAGAACCTCACCGCCAATGGAATGTAGAATTGTCAAATGATTCAATTAAAATATTTGCTGAATTAGAGGCAATATTTGTGAAGAGGTTCGCCAGTGCAACCAAGAAAATCACAATCGCTGATCTTGCCTTGCTGAAAAGGAGGAAAGACGAGTCAGTGACAAAATTCATAAGTCATTGGTGCAACCTAAGTATGAAGTGCGAGCAACAATTGGAAGAAGAACATGCGATCCAATTGCTAATGGGCAATATGGATGATAAAATGGCACCATTTCTATGCATGGCGTCGATTGCAATATTCCAAGACTTGCTTGATAGGGTGGCTAAATTTGAAAAGTTGAATCGCCCTAAGTCTGAAATCTATGCTGATAAAGTAAAGAGAAACAAACCTTCAGACTCAAGAAGAAATGAAATTCATGCCGCTTCCTATAGCTCAAATGATGAAAAGCGGGTGATATACAATATGGATAAAGGAAAGCAGCCAATGTGCAATGATGATAAGGGAAATAAGCCTGTTTATTCTAATCCATAGCCAAAATTGGTATTACGAGGTAATGACAAACCTCAAACTTTTCCAAGTGGTGGGGAGCGTCCAAAACAAGCAACAAGAGATGATGAGCGAATGCGGCCATCTTAAGGAAAAGATGAACAAAGAATATTCCATTAGAAGGGATAGTGTGGCTAAATTATTTCGGCAAGCAGTCAAAGCTGGGCTACACTTACCAAAAATTAAGAGGCCTGAAGAAGCTGATCAAGTCAGTAATCCAAATTACTGTCCCTATCATCGAATGATTAGTCACCTTATTGAAGATTATTATGTCTTCAAAGATTGGCTAGAAAGGAAGTATCGGCCAGGTGAATTTACACTATCTGATAGTGTTCTAGTCAACCCAAAAAGGGAGTCTACAAAGATGATTACGTCCTCTTCCATATCATCCAGCAAAGACAAATAGAAGGAGAAATTAGTTCAGATTGAAGAATGGAAAATAGTAGTCTTCAAAAAGACTGTGAAAATGTTGAAGCAGCTAAAAAACATCCCTAGTGTTAAGTGAAAATCACCACTTGAACTTATATTGGACTTAAGAGAGATGCCTAAACCAAGTATTTGGGCTTCTGGCATTCGACAAGGCTACTTGACGAGAAGCCAACTAAACCTAAGCCTCATAAATCAAAGAAGCTAGCTAAGGAAAGGAAGATTAAGAAGAGAACTACAACTCAAAAGATCATTAACAATCTAGAGGAGTATCACTAGTGAAAGCAGTCATTTAGGCTTGCAGACTTCATGCCTAAACTTCACATTGATGAATTAGATGAAGAAGATAATGATGAGTCTTGTCTAGTAGAGACATGTCGAATCATCTGCATGATATCAGATATTCTTCAACATCAATTACTCTTAAATGACAAGGATAGTCACATGACCAACCCATCATAATTTTTATCAGGAAAGCAAGAAGAGCCTGAGGAGCTAATGTCTGAATTTTGTTTAATGACTCAACAAGACAATAATAGTTCAGATGAAGATCTATGTTTTCCCGACGGAGAATAGTCAGACTCATCGATATCATCACGTATGAAACATATGACATTGAAAAATGAGTCTAACCCTTTTGGTCAATCTTCCAGAATAAGAAGGAAATTTGAACAAACTACCTCTTTAGAAGAATCGAGCAAGATAATGTGATTAAAGTTCGAAAAGTGGTAAAGTCTTACCACCTTCATCAAAGAAAGGAAATGTAAGAAAAGATAAAGGCAAACAAATTGAAGTCAACGAAGATATCATTCCCAGAAATCCTAGAATAAAGCCTAAATCGAGTGAGAAGATAGATTATAATATTCTATCACATCTGAGAAAGATATCTGCACAACTCAGTGTGTACGAGGCTCTCTTGATGTCAAAATACCTCTGAGAAACTTTGATCTAGGCTCTCAAATATCTAGAGAGTTATGAAGCTTACTTTGCTAAGAAATGCATAACCGAAGCATTGCAAACACAAGATCTCCCAGTAATCATATTTTCTGAGGAAGATCTTATGTTGGGGACAGCATATCACAACCGTCCTCTTCATGTTACCGCAGAGTGATGGCATCTTTATCACCAATATTGATTGATCCGTTCTTCTATCAATCTTATGAGTCTAAAGGTATTAAGAGGATTATCACTTGATTTCTAACATCTTGGGAGAAATAAGTTGATGGTTCATGGCTTCAATGAAAAAGGCGTAAAACTTTGGGTTCTTTTTATTCTCCCGCTCAAGTTCAGGGATTTATATACAAAAGTCAAGTTTCACGTAATCGATGCTGATACATCATTTAGACTCTCTTGGGCCGGTCGTGGCTACATGAGTATAGCATGGTCCCATCAACTATACATCAATGTATGAAGTATCTGAAAGATGGAAAAGAATTTAGAATTCCTGATAACCTACAATCATTCTTCATCAATGAAGTAAAGATCTATGAAGATGCAAAATATTTCATTCTCAAAGAGCCTAACCTAACAGAGCCTCTTGAAGCGATAGCATCCACTTCAGGAACTAAAAAGCAATTTCATAAAGTGAAATAGCAGAAGCAAAGAGGAAGAAAGAAAGCAATGTTGACTCTCCCTAAAGCACTTGATTCTGCACCTAAGTCAGGAAAATCAGTTCCTCATTTGGGAAGTGACATGGAAGAAGAAGAAGATATGCCTGTCAAACCTAAGGGAACTTATAAGCTTTCAAGAAAGGTAGAGTATGAAATAAGTGATTCTGATTTAGGCTACGATTTTGAATATACTTGTGAAAATAGAGTTCAGATGGCTGCATCAAGGAGGATAGCTCACTTGGCAGAGTCAGATAACTCACTCAAAATAATACCCATCCCTCAACAATGCTTCAAAGAAATCACTCCACTGGAGGTTCATAATGTTGAAGAATTGATAATATTCTATGTGCCACCATTGAGTGAGAGTGGCAGAACAGGAACTTTATTTTACAAATCTGAAGAGTCTTAGCCTCACAATTTTGATCAGCTCACTCAACATGAAAATTATGATGAGATAGTGCGGACAAGAATACTAATATACTATTCACAAAATTATGAAGAATGATGCATAAGCTTAGAATTCATATTGGAACTACTAAACATAGGACTCAAATCTTTAACAAGATGTGGAGCCAAAGAAGTCCTCAGGCATCACGAAGAAGTGATAAGTTTATCACTAAAGGTCTAAGGTTCATCCGCAAATCTCATCAAAATAGAGCTTGTTATAATATAATAGAAGCTTAAATAGAAGAAGATGATTCCCATGAAACTATTCTTCTTCTTAAAATGAGAAAAAAGTAGGAGCCAAGCTCACACTTGAAGAACTTGAAGATGGTGGGCAAATAGCTACTATGGATAAAGAAATCAACCTAGGAGCTGAGGATGATCCCAATCCAACTTTAGTGTCTTTTGCCCGATGAGAAAGTTGAAGAGCTAAAAATGCTACTTTGTGAATTCAAGGATTGCTTTGCCTGGACATATTCTAAAATGTCAGGATTATCTCCTGATGTAGCAGTTCATAAACTAGCTATTAAACCTGATGCAACACCCGTTAAGCAAGCTCCTAGATGAATGAGATTGGAGATTGAAGAACAGGTAATTGCATAAACTAAAATGCTAATTGAAGCAGGCTTCATCTGAGAGGAGAAGTATGCAGATTGGATAGCCAATATTGTCCTAGTTAGGAAGAAGAATGGCCAAATTTGTCTCTGTATTGACTTCCAGGACCTAAATGCGCGTCCAAAAGATGACTTTTCACATCCAATATCAAAACTATTGGTGGACAACACTTCCAACTATGATATGTTATCATTTATGGATGGATCATCAAGATACAACAAAATCAAAATAGCACCTGAATATAAAAAATATACATCATTTAGAATACTTATTGGCATCTATTGCTACGCAGTCATGCCTTTTGGCTTAAAAAATGCTGGAGCTACATATCAAAGAGCCATGACGCATATTTTTGATGAGTTGATTCATCAAAAGGTGGAATGTTATGTTGACGATCTGGTGGTGAAAAGTTTAAATCGTGAAAATCACTTTGAAGACTTGAGAATTGTATTGGAGAGAATTAGAAAATATGATCTCTAGATGAATCCTCTAAAATGTGCTTTCAGGGTATCCTCTAAAAAATTTCTCAGGTACATTGTATGTCATAGAGGTATTGAAATCAATCCCGCTAAGATTATAGAGATACCTCCATCGAAGAGTTTACGCCGCCTTCGTTTACAAGGACGCCGCATTCATCCGTCGATTTATATAAAACCTATCAGGATGATGTCAATCATTTGCAAGGTTGATGAAGAAGGATGCTTCATTCAAATGGGACAAAGAGTGTCAAGAAACCTTCAATAGCATTAAAAGCTACCTGTTAAATCCACCAATCCTTGCAGCCCCTACTCCTAGGAAGCACCTCATTCTATACACAGCTGTATTAGAAGAGTCCCTTGGAGCATTATTGGCACAACACAATGAAGAAAGCAAAGAGAATGCTCTTTATTATATCAGTCGGAGGCTAATTAGAGCAGAAATGAGATACTCTCCGATAGAGAAGCACTATTTAGCATTGATCTTTGTAGTCCAAAAGTTTCTTCACTATATGTTATCTCACAAGATTATCCTTATCTCAAGGATTGATCCAATCAAGTACTTGATGACAAGACATTGACAGTCGTTTGGCAAGACAGATTATTTCTTTTATAATTCAATATCAAATATGTTCCACAAAAAGTAGTGAAGGGACAAGTCTTAGCAGATTTTCTTGCTGCACATCCCATCCCTGCGGATTCTTCTCTTAATGACGATTTGCCCGATGAGTAAATTATGCCCATTCATAAAAGAGAAAAATCACAAATTTGAAAAATGTACTTTGATAGAGCCTCATCGATCAAACAAGTCTAACATCTAAATTTTCCAAGAGCAAGAGGAATCGCATCGCCTTCATAACACTAGAAGGAGGGATAATGAGACGATCATATGGATTGACCGAGCCAAGAACTAATAATGAAGTCAATATGAAGCACTAATGGCGTGTCGGAAGAAGCTATTTTTATATGCATTCAAAACTTGCATATTTTTGGCGATTCTCAACTTATTATATATCAAGTATTTTGCATCTATAAAATCAATAAGCTTGAGTTAGCTTTTTATCACAAGCAAGTGCTTGGGCTTATGAAGCAGATACCAAATATCACACTAACTCGAGTCTCTCGATCCGAGAATAGTAAAGTTGATTGCTTGGCAAAATTAACTAAGGAAATGGCAAGTATGAATGGTGCTTATGTCGTGATTGGCATATTTACTCGATGAGTCTTAGAGCCAATAAAGTATCAATCCCCGCAGGTAGAGGGATTATCAAATCTGACCCAGCAGGATGTGACTCAGGTTGCTCCTCATACTCTCCAAAATCAACAAGAAGTTGTACCAAGAAGAGCTAAGAATGACTTTGCCTCAAAAAAGTAGTGTGAAGTCTTTACGATAGAAGAGTCATGTGATTGGAGGCAACCCTTCATCGACTACTTTAAAGAAGGCAAATTTCCAAATAATAAATCATTGGCAGCTCAAATCGAGAAGAGAATGCTACGCTATGCTTTTGTCAACAACACTCTACATCATAAATCCTTTGAACAAATATGGCTACGATGCCTAAATACAAATGAAAGCACCAAAGTGATGGTTGAAGTTCATGAAGGACTTTGTAGTGCACATCAGTCAGGTCCCAAGATGATAGTAAAAATCAAAAGGATGGGTTATTATTGGTCATCTATGATGAGAGACAGTATCAATCATGCTAAGAGGTGTCATGAGTGTCAAGTACATGGGAATCTCATCCATCAACCTACAAATCCATTACACCCAACAATAGCATCCTGGCCATTCGAATGTTGGGGTACAGATGTAATTGGACCAATTGATCCACCATCGTCAGCTGGATACTGTTTCATCCTAGCAGCGACTGACTATTTCTCTAAGTGGGCTGAGGCTATCCCATTTAAAGAAGTTACTGCTGACAGAATAATCAACTTTTTCATGCATAATGTGGTCTATAGATTTGGAGTGTCACATTGAATAATTTCTGACAATGACACAGCATTTAAAAGTGCAAAAATTTATAGATTCATCGATCGACATAAAATTGATTGGCGATATTCTTTAATATATAATCCAAGAGCAAATGGTTTGGCAGAAGCTTTCAACAAGACATTACATCAACCGCCAAGAAGATTTTCACTAAAAATAAGAGAGAATGGCATACCAAGCTAGTAAAGGCACAGGTATCAAACTACCTACAAGACAATACTAAAGCCACTATTCATTGATATTTGTAAGGCGAAGTTTCTTCGCCAAGTTGAGTTACCTTCACTTCGAGTAGCCATCCAATACAACCTAATTGAAGATCAAAATGCTCGTTTGAGAATGGAGGAACTCGATGCGCTTGATGAAATTAGATTGCGAGATCATCAAAATCTGGAAGTCTATCGAGCAAAGATGTCCAGGGCTTTTGACCATACAAAGGTGGCCTCGAACATTAAAAGGAGAATTGATCTGGTGCCGAGAAGACCAATTATCCCCAAAAAATTCGTGGCAAATTTGAGCCTAACTGGGAAGACCCTTTTGTCATTGAGAAAGTATACCATGAAGAGGCATACTAACTCATTGACCTAAAGGGTGAAAGACCAATGTCGCCAATTAATGATCGACACTTGAAAAAGTACTATACTTGACATCACATTATCGAGTACAATAGAAATGTAATACACATTTTTTTTAGTATATCTATTTAGGTACATCGCTTCATGCCGAGATCCCTAAATAAACATACTCCAGATGAAGAACTTTTTCGTGAAAATTCTCCAATTACACAGGGGGTATTTTTTAGATTTTTATATAAAGATAAAATCAATGTTGTATGTTAAAATCCCCTTTAGAGTATATCAATTCAAATATTGATATATTTATGTAATTTTATCTTGAAAGTTCTTCTAAATGTGCTTTAGAATTCTCCATACAAGACAGGGGGTATTTTCAATTTATTTGAGTTGACATCGTATTATAAGATGAGATCCTCTAATATATCATTAGTTGACATCGAGCATTACCAAAATCTAATATATCTATGTCATTGTTGAGTATAGGAACAAAAGAAGAATCTATTGTTACACATGAAAAAGATAGCCTCAAATATCAAGAAAAATTATCTTCTATATTTACCAAATTCTAGAGATCAAGTCAGAAGAACTCCCAATTTTGGAAGCTTCAATCAATTAAATTGGAGAAACATCAACCTACATCAAGTCAGGATGATGGGTTCTAAAGGTCGACTCAATAAGCCCACAAATGGCCGAAGTTGCTAACACTCTCCTCACTCAACAAGTCACAAGAAAAGGCCACACCAAAGAGCCCCATTTGTCAATCTCGATGATAAAATCCCAAACCCACTATAGCAAGTCAAGACTCGGTAGTTCTAAAGGTCAAACTCAACAAGCCTAGATGTATGTGACGCTATCCTCACTCAACAAGCCATAGGCGCGGAAAGAGCCTTCGTAGTCCAATGATGATAAGCTCAATCTCAAACATCCAGTAATTATAAGTAACAAGGATCCAAGAGATCTTTCTACTTGATCGACAGACCAAGATAATCTGAGGAAACTCTCAATTCGAGGCTGCCTTAAATCAATCTATATATTGCTCGCAGGGTGATATCTCAATCTATCCTCAAATGATCAGATTAAGCTTAAAGCACAGATCAAATTCAATCTCCTCATCAAGTCTGTCAAAGCAGGAAGCGCAGGACCGAGGAAACAATTCCATAGTTCATACAAAGTCGATGGCCGAACTAAAGGAATTTCATGGTTATTCAATATGTTAACGCACAATGTGATGACTACTAATAACTCAATATTGACCATATATAGTGGAAGGTCATTCTATGCACCCTTCAATGAATCCATCAAAGCGTAGGCATGGGATTTATGCATACATACACTTCCTGACAAGTCAATATGGATAAATCATATCATTCTTACATCAAGTCCGTCAAGCTTAAAGCTAGGATATAAGGAATTTCAAGTCCGACCAAGTACGGATAAACCAATTCCCCAGAGGAATCCTTCATCAAAATAAATAAATCAATTTCTCCATCAAACCAAATTAAGCACAAAGCTAGGATTGAAGGAAACTCAAATTTGCAAAGATATAAAAGAAAGAGATCTTCAAAGGCCATCAAGGATAGTAGATTGTGTAAGAACTCTTACTTATCCACAAGTCGATTTTGACAAATTGGTCAATCTTGTCATTTAGCATGTTCTAAATAAGGCATCATACTAATGACAAATCATATCAAAGCTGTATTACAATCAAAGTTTAAATGATCCAAGTTCTGCGGGCCGCCCTAAAGGTTCATTAGTTTTCAACAAATGTGACTCGCTCTATGCATGAATCACATTTGTTGGGGGGCATTTGTTGACCTCCACATAGGTGTCATAAGTCAAGTCAAGTCCACAAGTCAAATTTGACGGACTTCGGAAGTGACAGTATGCAAATCAAGGCTGAAATGCACAAGGCATCACCAAAATTAACTCAAATGACCTTTGATCGAAGAACAAACTTCTCCATCACATTCAAAACATCGAAATTAGTTAGAATATAAATATTGCACAACTTAATGATCAACTGATCAAGCGCTCGAGTCGTCAACATGCTTGCACACATATCAAAGTAGAAGGCACCGACGCAAGCCAAATGACCCCAGTTTGTGAAATTGATTACGTCGTTAGCTTCAAAATGTCGAAATCTATCAAATGGGACTATCCATGCTCAATTCAGATGAGTCTATGCAAATGTCAAATAATTTGAAATGATAACACGTAAATCGAGACTGAAACGCACTAGACGTCACCAAAATCAACTCAAATGAACTCCGATTGACAAACAGACTTCGTCATCACGTTCAGAATGTCAAAATGGGTTAGAATATAAATATTGCATGACTTAATGATCAACTGATCAAGTGCTCGTGTCGTTAACACGCCTGCATGCATATCAAGGTTAGGAGGCGTCGACGATGACTAAATGACTTTCGTTTGTGAAATTGATCACCCCATTGGCTTCAAAATGTCAAAATCTACCAAGTAAGACTGTTCGCACTCAATTGGATGAGCAAAAAATCGAAAATGAAAGCAATAAGCATTTAAGAAATGGACTCAATTTGACGCTCAACCAAATGGCCTTCGATCATGAAACGAGACCGTTGTGTTCAAATATCTAATAACCTTGAATTGATATATATATATATATTGATTATCTAATCGTCGATGTAAAACTCAATTTAAAGACGATTACTTAATTTAAAAATAAACTTAAAATCCTCTAACCCATGCTTAACTATCCCCAAATTTATTTTTTCAATCTAATCAATGAAAAAAGGGAATGATTCCTCCTCTTCCCATTCCCACGCTCTCCTCCCTTTCGCATTCCTCTATCGTCAAAACGTTTTCTACACCACTTTATTCTAATTTCCTCTACTCACTCTTTTCGCCATCCCACAATCGCATGTAAGATTCGCTCCGGCCATTGCCCACTCCGATTTCGTTTCACAAGCATATCCCAGATCAGACGCCGCAAAATCGTTGACTAAATGACGCTGTCCCACAGATCTTCGCATTGCTCGGCTCTCGATTTCAAATGTCCTCAGACTCGACGACAGATTCAGCTATGACACATCTCAGATAAGGCCACATCGCCATATGTATACATCGTCATGCAAGATCTCAGATTCTCCAGCCTTGCTGGTAACCCGCTTCATCATTGGTTCGCTTGCCCGCCATTTCTCCATCCTCCATAAAATGAAGGCCGGGCCAGTTTCGCCCATTTATTTCTCCATCCACAGAAATCCACGCGACTCCACCATAAACTGATAGAGCGTTCGCCTGCTCAGCGAACCCAATCGTCTCTGCTCCGCCTTCTAGTAGTCAAAATCAAATACCATTAAATCGCTGACGAGTTGTCCACTCTTCTCGAGCGCACTCGCCAATTTTGCTTCCGCGAATTGGGAAGAACATCATCAACATGCCAATTCTTCTTTTGATTTTCGGCGTCACATTCCTCGCTTTATCTCAATTTTGCCTCAGAATCGGAGAAGAACATCAAGAGGTGAATTTTTCTTTTGATTTTCCGCGTCGCATTCCTTGCATAACCTGCCCAATTTGTGTTTCAAAGAAACCGAAAAGAATATCATCAAGAGGTGAATTCTTCCTTCAGTTTTCGATGTCGCACTCCTCGCTTTAGCCTTCTCATTTTCACTTCGACGCAAACCGGAAAAGAACATCATTTAGAGGTGAATTCTTCTTTCGATTTCTAGCATTGTAGTCCTTCCCAATTTCATACCTAACCCCATTCTTTTGCCAAGCATTACAGCACACCAAAAAATGTGTCAGAACATGTGTGATCTTTGAATGTTGATATATATATATATATATATATATATATATATGCATGCTTGTATTTCTTTGCAGGTTTGAAGACTTCATTGTGCTCAAGAGGGCGTGACGAGATGAAAAACGGGATGTAGTGTCCCAAGACACCGCTCACTACGCTCAAGAGGGCGTACCAAGTAAGCCAACACCCGTTAGATGTCGCTCCCCCTAAACGAATGCTACCAAAATTTTGATTTCTAGACTTAAAAAAAAGGGGGAAAGGGGGGATGAATATATATTGCATTGTATGTCTTCTTTTAGCTCTGAAGGCCTCGTTGTGCTCAAGAGGGCACGACGAGATGAAAAATCGGTTGTGCTGTCGCAAGACACCGGTCACTACGCTCAAGAGGGCGTACCGAGTAAGCCAAAACATCCCCGATGTAGCCCCCTACACGGGGATGACGCCGAGAGGCTGCCAAAATTGCGTCAAATCTTTTGACTTAAAAAAAATGGGAGAGCGAAATGAAATGACTTAAGAACGCTAAGTAAGAAAACTTACAGCTAATTTTAAAATAAAAGCATCAAACAAAAAAGGGAGAAAAGTAAAATGACATACGACAAACATAAATGTAAAATAAAATAAAAAGAAGAGTGAAAAGCACTTACAAAATTTATCTAAATAGAGTTGAAAGCCCATTAAAGCTTATAACCGCTCCCTTTCAAATGTCCTAACTCCAACACTTCAAACAAATGGAATAAAATAGGAGACTCCCTCTTGGCCTTATTTATAGAAATTAGAGGAGGTAGAGTGGGTTGCTTTCAAAAGAAAAGAGGGAAAATGAATGTAGAATAGGAATAAAAAAGAGGGGAAAATGAATATAGGAGAGTTTGAATAAAAGAGAAAATGAGAATTACCGAGAAGTAAATCTTCTTCTTAAAATAGCAAATTAAATTATCATTTGAATCTAAATAAAATGTCTTCACAGACCGCAACTCTTTGTATGAAGGCGATACTAAATCCAATTCTATAAAAATCATAGGGCTTCCTTTAATCAAAAATTAAGGAATTTCATTCTAATTATGATTTTCAAAATCAACTAAATCACTAATTAGGTGAAATCAGCTAAGCTATAAACACATGCATGTGCTCGGACATAAAGATTTCAAGTGTAAATTTTAATGTCTGAAAAAGCTGTGCAGGCTAATGTTGGAATTAAATGAAAATCTGAAATTAATCTTATAATTAAGAAATAAACACCACAGAAAGTCTTAAATACACCTGCATTGGCCCCGACACTACGTTGAATGTTTAAATTGTCAGATGTCTACGGCTTCTTTAGTCTTAACTAGTCCCGGTTAACAAAATCTAAAAACCTATAATAAGAGTTTCAAATCAGTGAAATATCTGAAAAATTGATTATATCATGTGACAGTAGATCTAGTCCTCTATTAACATCTAAACAGAGTTGACAGGATCTAAAGTTCTTAAACATATTCAAATTAATCAATTTTTCAAATGAAATTAAGTAGCAATCTGAAATTGCTTAAATGGAATTCTATCATTAAAAACATAAATCAAACTCAATCTATCCACCTTCCGTAACTGTTTGTCGAGGGTGGCAAATTAAGAAAACTCTAGCTCATAATGGAGCCAATGTCAAATCAAGTGTTCTGCTATGTTTACTTTCAATCAATCTCAAGCCGAGGACGTCGTCCTCTAACTGTGTGACTTCCCAAGAGCACGTGATAAAGTAGTTACGACCAGTGTTCTCTGATCGAGTGGTTTGGCCAATCATGCTCCATTATATTATAATCACGCAGTATGCTCAATAGCTCGCCTTTGAGTTGTGAATCATGGTATATTTGATAAAGACTCACCTAAGGTAGACTTTAAGTCTGTCTTCTTAGACAAACATCACATCAGGTCTACAAGGATTTCTTCGACGACGTAACTCATGTGTTGCTGATAAGGATCCTTCGATCGTCGGGACTACCTCCTCTAACTAAATAGATTAGGGACCACCGCGGATGACGGAACCATGAGATCTAGATCGGGCACATCATCATTCCCCCAACCATCTGGTTCAAGCTAAAATGATGAATTTCATAATTTAAATTCTAAAACTCCATATGCTGCTACTATACGCTATGCATCTAGCGATCTAATGACTAGCCTTAATCGAAAGTTCTCTCACTTATTGGGAGGGGTAATTAACTATAGGGGCTCATGCATAAGAAACCTGGAACCAGATCTAAAATTCTCACAAAATGAGGGTAAAATCTCTCGGTAGTGTCTTATCTACTATTCCATTTGCCTTCTGAAAATTACACCGATACTTAAATCACCCTCTTCAATTCAATAAATTATCGAGAGATCGATGGCGAATTTTGAGAGCCGACAAATATCTAACCCATAATTTAATCAATAATTTCATTAATAAATTAACAAAAGAAACTATTGCAATTATTGTTACTTTAAAAAAAATCACTCAATACTAAAAACTCGAATTTCTAAAACAAGACCACCAATTTTTAACTAAGGGTTATTTGATACGATGTATTTATAGTATAGTACAAAATAAATGCATATAATTTAGAAATTCAAATATTTGGTCTATTGCATTTCAAATGTAATGTATTTAATTAATGAATTCTAAATTTAATATTTTGCTCATTTTTTATGTATTTGAAATTAATAAATGGTCTGTTTGGGTTCGTGAAAAAAGAATACAGTGTAAAATAAATACAATGTAAAAGTAATGCAGTATATTTGGATTACTTTAACTTATTTGGTTGAAAACTATACAAATACATGATTTTTTTTTGATAAAAATAAATATAATGTAAAATATTTTTGAGATTATGAGTGATGGTGACGACTTGGTATTACAAATACATCATATTTATTTTCTATTATAAGATAAATTTAGATTGTTTTATATCTATGATCAATTACCTGCCATTACAATGATTATTTTTCGTACACTTCAAACATAAAAATGACATGATGTTATTATGTAATCTCAACAGTATTATGAAATAAACTTATAACATAGAGATTAAGCTACTCTTTGCTCCCTACGATCTGTAGCAAATGAATATGCTAATTAGCGTCCCAATTCTTTGCAGAAGAAGAAGGCTCGTCGTCGTTCGACCATCGCTGCCGCCGGCAACCGGATGGAATGAAAACTCCCTCGTAAAAAAATGAAAACTTCGATTCGACGATTGTCCCACACAAAATCAACTATCAACCCATCAATATCGAGCTGATTCGATGGGTTGCGCAGATTTTTCATGAAGACCGCCTCACCATCTATTTTCAACGCCATCGTGTTCTAACTTCTTCATCAAAACTTATCACAACACAATGTGTGTCACCGCCGTAAGGAGCCTTACCGACAAAAAGTGTCTCTCCTCTTATGGCATGAAATACTTCCTTATTCAACTTCAATAAACGTGGTTCCTTCACGTGTTGCTCTTCATGGGTGGTGAGTCCTCATGCAAATTTCTCGAAGTTTCTTCATTGTTGTTTAGAGAGATAAATTCACGATTTCATCTCATCTGTGATATAAGAGAATTATATTTGTATGTGTGTGAAGACACTCAAAGAAGAAATGGGGCTTCAACAGGAATGTTTTTAATGAGAATAGATGGGTGTGTGTAGGTTAAATTTAGAGAAATATTTATTTTCCTTCTTTATTTTATCAAAGCCAACTCAGCTTCCATTCAAGGCTTCTTACCACTTATAAATCCTTTTGTTTCATGAAACTCCTCTCATTGAGAGCCACTGCAACAATGCATTTTCCTTTGTTAACAATGAATGAGAACATATTCATAACATTAAATGCTTCGGATCTTGTCATATTATTTCGAGTTCAATCTGTATACTATTTTTGATATAATTTATATCATAATATTATCCTACATTTTTTCTCATTTTAATAAATAAATAAATAATTTAATAATAAGAAATATAAAATAAGAGATGAATTTCTTAAACAAACATTATTTTTTTTAAGAGATCAAAATTTTATATGTTAGAAATTTGACTTTATATGCCACATATTGCCCAAAATTAGAGAAATATCATTGTCTTATTTTATAAAAAAAATATACCTGAAAGTTTAATTTGAATTAAAATATCTCCTGTTGTATGTGGAATACTGATTTAAGTCAAGCATGCCCAACATTGATTCTGAAGATAGTAGAATAAGCATTAAACTAAGGTCGAATTAAATAAGATAGGTTATATTCTAAAGAATTTTAGAAATAAATCAAACTACATTCTTATTAAATTATAGTACATATAACAAAATCAGATAAAATTCATCTGAATTTACAAATTTATAAGAATTATTATTCATAACAGTGATTTCAAAACAATTCTAAAACTCGCAAGATAAGTACAAATCAGAATTATACTAATTTCACTCTTATCTAATATGTAATTGTTTTATTTGCCTTCACTGCAATGTTACTACGTGCCAGTAAAATTTAAAATAACAGCAATTCTTTTATTTAATATTTCCAAACATCAATAATTTCAAAAAGAAAATAAGAATCTTACCAATTTAATAGTAAAAAGAGCAATTTCTTTTCCTAGAGTTTATAACATTTAAATGGACAGATCCAAGCAATAACTATGGCCACGAGCACATCAAGCAGGAAGAAAGAATTTAGGATGAGAAATTACCCAAAAAGAGAGTTTTGAGAGGGGCAGTTGCCGCCGACTGCCGACGGCGAGGAAACGGGTGGAAGTGCGATGGCGTCACGGCGATGAAGAGGGTTTCAGGGTCGGCACTTGGACGGAGAGAGCGCGGGAGAGTTCATGGGAACGGGAAGTGATGCAGAGGCAATGTTTCTGATTTTAAAGTATTAAGGTTTTACTTGAAAACAAAATCAGTTTTAGTTGGGATTAGTGGGGGGCACGTGCGGTCATTGCCCTTACTGTAGCTCTGTCGATGACTGCATCCCTTATCAATTCACAGTAACTATTGAAAATGAATTTGTAAAATCTCAAGCTTTTTTTTTTACAATATATTGCAAGAACAATCTAATATTCAAGTACGAATAATAAAATTAGTAATTACTGTATATTTATAATATGAATGCCATTTATTCGATATTCATAACTTTTTAATATTCTCAATGAGATATGAGCCATAATTCTTGATTCATGAAGTTCGATTGAGACAAAGTTCAATCTGAATGTATTTTAAGATTCTTTTTTTACGTTGATACCATCAATAAAAATTCTAAAATGATGAATAGTAAATCAAGTGATCCTATAAAGATGAGTTGATTATGATTTTGAAATAAATTATATTTTGTGAGACAACACTAAATTATTTGCTATATATTATATTTAAATATATTCAAAATAAATTTTAATTATTTTAAATATTTATAAAAATAATTATCATGATCAAATATATTTTATTTCAAATCAAAATATATTATAATAAATAAAAATCCAAAACAAAAATTATAAGTGATCTTAAATAGCCCCTTAATATCTTATTACATAATCTCACATTTCATTGCTATTTATACTTATAAAACAAAAAATTAGCCCAAAATGACAAGTAAATAAACATGTTCATAGTGCTCCTGTTGCTCGTCTGCACGGCAATCAGACTCGCCGCCGCGGCTGCTGCTCTTTCAGCCCTCGTACGGGATGAATATTCTCTCGTGTAGAATAAAAATTCTCCCAGGATCGGAAGGAGATTCCACAGAAAGTCAACCACCGTCCCATCAATATTGATCACAAGCCTCCCTCGTATTTGCCCCACCGTCTCTACCTCATAAATCCTCCTTCCATCTATGATCAGACTCATCTTCGTTCCTTCCCCTTCGTCAAACATTATAACGAGGACATGTGACTCACCATCAGGTAAGAACCGCGCCTTCATGACGGAGAGAGTGTTACCGTATCTCACGGCGTACAGAATCTCATGATCAAAATGCTCTAAAGCCTCTCGAGAGAGAAGCCACCAAGTATGTAGAGGACGCTGGACCAGACGCGGCTGCTCAACGTCGGTGTCAGAGCGGTGGCAGCAGATTTTGGTGATTCTCTTCAACATGATTCAAAGAGAAAGGTTGCATGATTCTTATGTTTTGTTGCTTCTCCTGCATGAAAATTAAGAGATTCTTAATTAGGTATCAATTTATAGGGTTGTAGCCTGCATTAAAATCGCTTTTTCTTATTATTATTATTATTGTAGAGGCAAAACTTAATGCTTTGAAGCTCGGCTCCTTCATTCCTGCTAACGAAGGAAAACGTTTCGCTGCAGCGTCGCGCCTGAAGAAGAAATTGACGAAACAAAAGGATTTTTAAGCTGTTAGTAGGGGTGTGCATTAGACGGTTCAAACCGAAAAATCGAATCGAACCGATGTTAATTGGTCGGTTTGGTTCGGTTTTTATATTCATTATTTGGTTTTTGGTTGAAATTATGGATTAATACGGTTTTATGATTTTTGGTTCAGTTTTAAGTTATTAAATTTCGGTTTTACGGTTAAACCGATTATTGCGATTATAGATTAGGGCGGGCCTTCGACTTCGAGCCTATTTCGCCTCTCGTCTCGTCTCGAGTCCGTGGAGTCGCGGATGAGTTGAGTCGCAGCGAGTCGAATAATCGATTTACTTAGAGACGCTTCGGAGTTCGGAGTGTTCATTCCTCGACTCTTCGATGGCCGATGCGCCGATGCCATACACTTCTTCAAGGATGGAGAGTCTCGAGTCTCGACTAGGGCATAAGGCATTCGGCGGCATTCCAAGTTTCCGCCTTCCGGCATTTCAATCTCGACTTTGATCTGGCTTTCCGCTTGTCACTTTCCATTTATGACCGACTTCTCCTTCCTTTTTTATTTTTTTGCCCTAGCGGATGCCGGATAACCGATAGCCTACATCTACAGCCTACAGGTTCTGTGACTTATGTCTTCACTCTTCACGTTCACTCTTCCCATCTGATTTCGAATTTAAGTCTCTTTGATTCTTTGAGAGGTAACAGCCAACAGGTAATAACTAAATCACATTATCTCAACTCCTCTCTCTATCTCTCTCTCTCTCTCTCTCTCTCTCTACTCCTTCCTTTGTTGAAATTTTGTTGATGGTTTGAATGTTTGATTCTGGGTGAGTGTACAAGTGGGTCGATTTGGTTTATTGGAGTGAATTGTGATTGTGTCATTGTCAGAGTGTCGTGGACTTTATACTTTGAGAGGTAACAACCAACAGGTAAGAACTAAATCACATTATCTCTCTCTCTCTCTCTCTCTCTCTCTATACTCCTTCCTTTGTTGAAATTTTGTTGATGGTTAGAATGTTTGATTCAGCCTGGGTGAGCAGTGGGTCGGTAATGTTGGTTTGGTTTATTGTGATTTGTGAGCCTGTGTGAATTGTGATTGTGTCGTCACATCGTGGACTTTATTGGTTGTTGATGGTTTAGGGTTTTATGCTATCTATCATGTTGGTTACTGGAAGTCTGGAAGAGCCCTTTTGGAAGAAGTTTCTGAATTTTTTTTTTCTTATTGATAAGAAAAAAAAATAGCTAGTGCCTATGAAGTTTGTGTTTGTCTGCTGCGGTTCTTCCTAGTGCTTACTACCTAGTGCCTATGAAGTATGAACATGCTAACTGCTAAGTGCTAACGTGAAATTACATGCTCTTTAGTCTTTACATCATTGGCTCATTGCTATCAGCATTATAGTATAACATATGATTTGAACTTATCGCCTATCTCTATGCTCAACTCTCAAGGATAACTGGTTTTATGCTTCATTCTAGTGACATGTAGTATGTAGATCAGTAGATGCATGTCTTGGAAAAATAAAGCAAGCCTTATGATGTTTTTTTTTATCTTAGTGTTTTTTAAATGCAACTATGCAAGTAATACAAATTAATTTATTGGGATGGTTTTAATAAAAATAATATTGAACGGTAATGTTGAGAAATGTGACATTATATTATAATATTTGGGATGAATTGTTGGATGGATGATTGAGCTGATTGAGCATTACAATTTGTTAACATGATTCACATGAATTAACATTGTTCAATTATACGATTCATGTCTTTTTTTCTTCTCAATATTGTAGCATCCAAGCGTTCTTTAATTGAAGTAAGTTTTGTTGATGTAATTTATTAAAGCATGCTTTTTTTTAATTCTTTTTTAATTTATTTAATTTTTTTTATTCTAGAAGTAGAAACATGTCACAAGTTGGAGATAGTTCAAACACGTTCCTCAGAGCTATGACCAGATTCAAAGAAGTTCAACTTAGTGAATGCTAGTGTCAGTGATGAGAAACCACCAATTTCAAAAAAAAAGAAAAGCTCCTCGACCTAGATCTGAAGTATGGGATCACTTTGTGAGGTATACTAATGAGGAAGGAGAAAAAATGAGTAAGTGTAATTATTGTGGGAAATCATATCACAGTGATCCAAAGATTAATGACACTTCAAACTTAAGGGCACATCTTTCTTTATGTCAGAAGAATCCTATTAAAAATGAATCAAATCAAACTAAACTTGCATTTCAATTTAGTGGTAAAGGTGAGGAGCATTCTGCAAGTCTTAAGGCATGAAGATTTGACCAAGAAAATGTAAGGAAAGCTTTAGCAATGATGGTTATTGCAGATGAATTACCTTTCAAGCATGTAGAAGGTTGGGGGTTTAAACATTTCATGTCTCAGTGTTGTCCAATATTTCAAATACCTTCACGGTGTACATTGACACGTCATTGCTTTAAATTTTATCAGGATAAGAGAGCAATTTTAAAAAATCTTTTCAAAAAGTCCCGCCATAGAGTTTGTCTTACTACTGATACTTGGACATCAATTCAACGAATTAACTATATGTGTATCACTGCACATTTTATTGATGATGATTAGAAACTCAATAAAAGAGTTATAAACTTTTGTCCAATCTATAGTCATAGGAGAGAATTACCGGGTCAACAAGTTGAGAAGTGTCTTGTAGATTGGGGATTGAAGCAATTTTACCGCGTGACTATTGATAATACAAGTTCTAATAATGGCATCATCGCACCTACAAAAAAAATTTGGCAAAAGGGGAGGTAGTATTCTAGATGGGCGCTTCTTACATATGAGATGCATAGCTCACATTGTTAACTTAATTGTGCAAGATAGCCTGAAAGAGATATCTGAATCTGTCTGTCATGTTCGAAGAGCAGTAAGATATATTCGTCCTCTATATAGTGAAGAAGATCTTATATAGTGAACGGTAGTACACAACCGTCCTCTATATATTACTGCAAAAAGTGATGGCATCTCGATCAGTTGAATATTGATTGATCCAGGTTCTTCTATCAATCTTATGAGTCTAAAAGTATTAAGAGGATTATCACTGATATCCAACACCTTGGGAAAGATAAGTTGATGGTTCATGGTTTCAATGAAAATGGGCAGAAAACTCTGGGCTCTTTTATTCTCCCACTCAAGTTCAGAGATTTATATACAGAAGCCAAGTTTCATGTAATCGATGTCGATACATCATTTAGAGCTCTGGTGGTACATGAGTATGGTATGGTCCCATCAACTATGCATCTATGTATGAAGTATCTGAAAGATGGAGAAGAATTCAGAATTCTCGGTAACCTACAATCATTCTCTGTCAATGAAACAAAGATTTATGAAGACGTAAAATATTTCATTCCTAAAGAGCCTGAGCCAACAAAGCCTCTTGAAGCGGTAGTATCCACTTCAGGAACTAAAAAGCAATTTCACAAAGTGAAAGAGCAGAAGCAAAGGGGAAGATAGAAGGAAATGCCGACTCTCCCTAAAGCACTCGATTCTGCACCTAAGTCAAGCAATTTAGTTCCTCATTTGGGAAGTGACACGGAAGAAGGAGAAGATATTTCTGTCAAACCTAAGGGAACTTATAAGCTTTCAAGAAAGGCGAGTATGAAATAAGTGATTCGAGACTATGATTTTGAATCGCTTATAGAAATAGAGTTCAAATGGTCGCATCGAGAAGGATAGCTTACTTGGCGATGACTCACTCAAAATTATACCCATCCCTCGACAGTGCTTTAAAGAAATCACTCTACTAGAGGTTCATGATATTGAAATATTGATAACATTCTATGTGTCATTGAGTGAGAGTGGCAAAATAGAAACTCTATTTTATAAATCTAAAGAGTCTCACCACAACTTTGACGCCTCTACTCAACATAAAAATTATGATGAGATAGTGCCTTGTGAATACCAATATACTATCCACAGAAATTATGAAGAATGATGCATAAGCTTGGAATTCATATTGGGATTACTAAATATAGAACCCAAATCTTTAATAAGATGTGGAGCCAAAGAAGTCCTCAAGCATCACGAAGAAGTGATAAGTTTATTACTAAAGGTCTGGGGTTCATCCACAAATCTCATCAAAATAGAGCTTGTTATAATATAATAAGCCGAGATAGAAAACTCATAGGACGAAGAAGATGATTTCCATGAATTTTTTCTTAAAAATGATGAAGAAGTAGAAGCCAAGCCCGCACCTGAAGAACATGAAGATGGTGGATAAATAGCTACTATGGATGAACTTAAAGAAATCAACCTAGGAGCTGAGGATGAGCTCCATCCAACTTTCGTCAATGCCCTTCTGCCTGATGAGAAAGTTGAAGAGCTAAAAATGTCTATGAATTCAAGGATTATTTTGCCTAGACATATTCTCAAATGTCGCTTATCCTCCATGTAGTTGTTCATAAACTAGCTATTAAACCAGATGTGATGCCTATTAAATAAGCTCCTAGGCGAATGAGATTGGAGATTGAAGAACGTAATGTAAACTAAAAGTCGATGAAGGTGCTTCATCAGAGAAGTATGCGATTGGATAGCCAACATTATCCCGTTAGGAAGAAGAACGACCAAATATGTCTCTGCATTGACTTCCGGGACCTAAATAAGGCGTGCCCAAAAGATGACTTTCTGCTTTCAATATCAGAACTATTAGTGGACAATACTTTCAACTATGACATGTTCTCATTCATGGACAGATCGTCAGGATACAACCAAATCAAAATGGCACCTAAAGATGAAAACATATATCGCTCGTAACACCTATTGGCATCTATTACTACAGGCCATGCCCTTTGCTTAAAAAATGCTAGAGCTACATACAAGAGAAATGATGCGTATTTTGATGAGTTGATTCATCAAAAGGTGGAATGTTATGTCGACGATTTGGTAGTAAAAGCTTGAATCGTGAAAACCACTTCAAAGACTTGAGAATTGTACTAGAGAGAATCAAAAAATGATCTCAAGATGAATCCTCTAAAATGTGCATTCGGGTATCCTCCGAAAAATTCTTGGGGTACAATGTATGTCACAGAGGTATTGAAATTTATCCTACTAAAATCAAGGCAATCGTGGAGATGCCTCCATCGAAAAGTTTACGTCAGCTTCACTCTTTACAAGGACATGATTCATCCAATTTATTTCAAACCTATCAAGACATTGTCAACCATTTGCAATGTTAATGAAGAAGGATGCTCCATTCAAGTAGGACAAGGAGTGTCAAGAAGCCTTCAATAGCATTAAAAGCTACCTGTTAAATCCACCAATCCTTGTAACGCCTACTCCTGGGAAGCCCCTCATTCTATACACAGCTGCATTAGAAGAGTTCTTTGGAGCATTATTGGTATAACATAATG
Source organism: Cymbidium sinense (assembly GCA_021442155.1). Lineage (NCBI taxonomy): Eukaryota > Viridiplantae > Streptophyta > Magnoliopsida > Asparagales > Orchidaceae > Cymbidium > Cymbidium sinense. The sequence continues at coordinate 48,185,071 of CM038225.1, read as the reverse complement.
AAGAAAGCAAAGAGAATGCTCTTTATTATATCAGTCGAAGGCTAATCGGAGTAGAAATGAGATACTCTTCGATAGAGAAGCACTACTTAGCATTGATCTTTGCAGTCCAAAAGCTTCATCATTATATGTTATCTCACAAGATTACTCTCATCTCAAGGATTGATCCGCTGAAGTACTTGATGACCGACCAAGGATGTGTCTTTAGTAAGATGGGCAGTATTGCTTTTACAATTTGATATCAAATATGTTCTGCAGAAAGCAGTGAAGGGACAAGTCTTAGCGGATTTTCTTAATGCACATCCCATCCTTGCGGACCCTTCTCTTAATGATAATTTGCCCGATGAGCAAATTATGCTCATTCATGAAAAAGAAAAATTACAAATTTGAAAATTGTACTTTGATGGAGCCTCATCGATCAAATAAGTCCAACACCTAAATTTCCCAAGAGCAAGAGCAGGAATCAGCATCATCTTCATAACACCAAAAAGAGGGATAATGAGACAATCATATGGATTGATTGAACCAAGAACTAATAATAAAGTTGAATACTAAGCATTAATGGCAGGTCTAGAAGAAGCTATTTTCATAGGCATTCAAAACTTGCTTATTTTTGGCGATTCTCTATTTATTATAAATCAAGTACATGGCATCTATAGAATTAACAAGCTTGAGTTAACTTTCTATCACAAGCGAGTTCTCAAGCTTATGAAGTAAATACCAAATATCACACTAACTCGAAGTCTCGATCCGAGAATAGTAAAGCCGATTGCTTGGAAAAATTAGCTAAGGAAATGGCAAGTATGAATGGTGATTATGTCATGGTCGGCATATTTACCCGATGAGTCTTAGAACCAGTAAAGTATCAATCCCCGCAGGTAGAGGGATTATCAAATCTGACCTAGCAGGATGCAACTCGGGTTGCTCCTCATACTCCCCAAAATCAATAAGAAGTTGTGCCAAGAAGAGCTAAGAATGACATTGCCTCAGAAAAATAGTGTGAAGCCTTTGTTATAGAAGAGTCACGTGATCGGAGGCAACCCTTCATCGACTACTTTAAAGAAGGCAAATTACCAAATAATAAATCATTGACAGCTCAAATTGAGAAGAGAATGCTACGCTATGCTTTCGTCAATAATACTTTATATCATAGATCATTCGAACAAATGTGTCTACGATGCCTAAATATAAATGAAGGTACCAAAGTGATGGTTGAAGTTCATGAAGGACTTTGTGGTGCACATCAGTCAAGTCCCAAGATGGCAGTAAAGATCAAAAGGATGGGCTATTATTGGCAATCTATGGTGAGACACTGTATTAGTCATGCTAAGAGATGCCATGAATGCCAAGTACATGGGAATATAATCCATCAACCTCCAAATCCACCACACCCACAATAGCATCTTGACCATTCGAATGCTGGGGTATAGATGTAATTGGACCAATTGATCCACCGTCGTCACCTGGACACCGTTTCATCCTAGCAGGGACTAACTATTTCTAGATTTGAAGTGTCACGCCGAATAAATTCTGATAATGGTACAGCCTTCAAAAATATAAAGATTTATAGATTCGTCGATTGACACAAAATTGATTGGTGATACTCCTCAATATATAATCCAAGAGCAAATGGTTTGGCAGAGGCTTTCAACAAGATATTGGTCAAACTGCTCAAGAAGATTCTCACTAAAAAATAAAAGAGAATGGCATAATAAGCTAATAGAGGCTCTATGGGCATATCGAACTACCTACAAGACGCTCGCTAAAGCCACACCCTATTCATTGGTATTTGGAACTATAGCAATTCTTCTGCTTGAAGTTGAGTTATCTTCACTTTGAGTAGTCATCCAATACAATCTAACTGAAGATCAAAATGCTCATATGAGGATGGAGGAACTCAACGCGCTTAATGAAGTTATATTGCAAACTCATCAAAATCTAGAAGTCTATTAAGCAAAGATGTCCAAGGCTTTTTACCATACGGTGCGGCCTCAAACATTCCAAAAAGGAGAATTGGTTCTAGTGCTAAGAAAACTAATTATCCCCAATCAAAAATTCAGTGGCAAATTTGAGCCTAATTGGGAAGGCCCTTTTATCATTGAAAAAGTATACCAAAGAGGGGCATACCAACTCATCAACCTAAAGGGTGAAAGACCAATGCCACCAATTAATGGTCGATGCCTGAAAAAGTATTATACATGATGAATACATTCTCGAGGTATAATAGAAATTCACCTGCAAGACAGTGAGTATTTTTTTAGTATATTTATTTAGGTCGACATTGTGCTTTATGCCGAGATCCCTAAATAAATATACTCACTTCAGATGAAAGAACTTTTCTATAAAATGCTCCTGTTACACAGAGGGCATTTTTAGATTTATATACATAGATGAAAGCAATGTTACATGTTAAAACCCTCTTAAGAGCATATCAATTCAAATATTGATGTAATTGTTAGTTTCATCTTGAAAGCTCTTCTAAATGTGCTTTAGAATTCTCCTTGCAAGACATGGGGCATTTTTTTTAATTTATGTTAAGTTTATTTGAGTTTACATTGCGCCGTAAGGCGAGATCCTCGAATATATGCTGATTCAGGTTGACATCGAGCATTGCGTCGAAATCCTTGAATATATCTATAATTTTCATTGTTAAGTTGTAGGTTCCTACAGGAACAAAAAGAATCTATTGCTACGCATGAAAAGATAACCTCAAATGTCAAGAAAAATTTTCACCCAGATTCATCAAATGTCGGAGATCAAGTCAAAAGAACTCCCAATTTCGAAGGCTTCGATCAATTAAGTTGGAGAAACATCAACATCCACATCCCGAAGTCTAGGACATGAATGGATTCTAAAGGTCAAACTCAATAAGCCCATAAATGGCTGAATTACTGACGCTCTCCTCACTCAACAAGTCGTAAGGAAAGGCCGTAGTGAAAGAGCTCTCGTTTGTCAGTCTGATGATGAAACCACCAACCCACTACAGCTTTAAGTCAAAGACACGAGTAGTTTCTAAAGGTCGAACTCAACAAGCCTAAATAAGGCCGAGTTGTTGACGCTCTCCTCACTCAACAAGCCATAAGAAAAGGTTGCACAAGCTAAATTGGAATTAAATGAAAATATAAAAAATCAATCTCATAATTCAGAAATAAAATTACCTAAATTACTAAACACCCACATGGGCCCCAACATTATGCTGAATGTTTAAATTCAAGTGTCTGAGAATGCTGCGCGGGTTGCTTCCCAGTTTAGTCTTAAGATTGGGTCCAGGTTAACAAAACTTAAAAAACCTATAATAAGATTTTCAAATCAGTGAAATATCTGAGAAACTGATTGTGTTAGGTGACAGTAGATCTAATCCTCTGTTAGCAGCTAAATAGAGTTGACAGGATTTAAAGCTCTTAAATATATTCAAATTAATCAATTTTACAAATCAAATTAAGTAGCAATCTGAAACTACTTAAATGGAATTCTATCATTAAAATCTTAAATCAAAATTCAATCTATCCACCTTCTGCAATTGTTTATCAAAGATGACAAATTAAGAAAACTCTAGCTCACAAAGGAGCTAATGTCAAATCAAGTGTTATGCTATGTTCACTCTCAACCAATATCACGCCAGTAAGGACGCGCATGTCCTCTCGAGCATGGTTTGGCCAAGATGCTCCACGATGAAGCTAATCCGAGTCTGATCGTGGTTTGCCCCAGCCATTATATTACGATCACGACCAGCTGATGCTCTCCAATGGCTCTACCCTTTGAGTTGTGAATCACATGGTATACTTGATAGACAAACAACCTCACCTGGGTACTTAAGACTATCTCCTTAAATAAATATCACCCTGCAAGGATTTCTTGACGACGTAACCCATGTTGTCGATGAGGATCTTTCCTGACTACCTCTTCGATAGACAGGGACCATAACTACCGGATGACGGAACCATGGGATCTAGATCGCACGCCATCATTCCCCAACCATCCGGTTAAGTGAAGTGATAAATTTCATAATTTTAAATTAAACTCTACATGTTTACTATACGCCACGACTCGACGGGTTTTAAATCATTACTTTTCTAAACAAATTTGAAAAATACAGACATTTTCTTTTGTTCTCAAAATTGTTGAAAAACTTATTTCATATTACATCCATACAAAGAAATGACAAAACAAATAATAATTTCACTTAGATGATAGTGTTGAAGCAAATAGATTGGTCGTTAGCTTGGTTCGGTTTAATTTTTTGTTAAACCGAACAAACCGAACCAAATAACTTAAAATAATCAAACCATCCAAATAATATATAAATCCGAACTAACCAAACCGAACTATAATTCGGTTTATTCGGTTTGGTATTCGGTTAAACCGAATAGCATATAAAAATAAAAAAATAAAAAATTTAATGAACTAATTAATTAAAACATTCTAATAAATTTTATACATTAAAAATTTTTTAGTCAATTAGAAATTTATAAATATATACAAATAATTAAGCATTTACACTCAAAATTACATATTTGACTTCTTAACTAATTTTGATTTATTTGATTTATTTCATTTATTCAATTTAACGTATCTTTTAAAAAAATGAAAATCGAATAACTAGTCATTTACAGTCAAAAATTGTACTACGAGATTTAAAACCGAAGTAAACCAACCAAATAACGTCAATTCGGTCCAGTTTTTTGATTTGAACCGACTAGTGTACACCCCTAGATGTAAGTGTTCATAGTCAACTATGTCAAGCAATAATAAAATTAATATATATTTTTTTGAGTAGCGTGCTTAAAAATACACTCTAAGAAAAATCTTAATATGAAACTCTTTTATATTTCGTATGCTTTTTAAAATATTAAAATTTGGCATATAGTTGCATGGGAATGACTTTTTAAAAAATTACAATTTAAAAAAAATATTAAATCATGATAATATATGATCCACATACTCAAAAATGCATTAAAATTATATAAACCAATTAATTATCTAACCTATAATTTAATCAATAATTTCATTAATAAATTAACAAAAAAAAAATGTTGCAATTATTGTTACTTAAAAAAAATCTCTCAATACTAAAAACTCAAATTTCTAAAACAAGACCACCAATTTTTAACTAAGGGTTATTTGATACGATGTATTTATAGTATAGTATAAAATAAATACATATAATTTAGAAATTCAAGTATTTGGTCTATTGCATTTCAAATGTAATATATTTAATTAATGAATTCTAAATTTAATATTTTGTTCATTATTTATGTATTTGAAATTAATAAATGACCAATTTGGTTGCCTAAAAAAAATACATTATAAAATAAATACAATATAAAAATAATACAGTGTATTTGGATTACTTTAACTTAATTATATAAATATTTTTTTTTTGATAAAATAAATATAATATAAAATATTTTTAAAATTATGAGTGATCACCCCTACTATTACAAATACATCATATTTATTTTTTATTATAAGATAAATTTAGATTGTTTTATATCTATGATCAATTACCTGCTATTACAATAATTATTTTTCGTACACTTCAAACATAAAAATGACATGATGTTATTATGTAATCTCAACGACTATGAAATAAACTTATACAATAGAGATTAAGCTACTCTTTCCTCCCTACGATCTGTAGCAAATGAATATGCTCATTAGCGTCCCAATTCTTTGCAGAAGAAGAAGGCTCGTCGTCGTTACGACCATCGTTGCTACTGCTTCGGGCAACCTCTGGATGGAATGAAAACTCCCTCGTAAAAAAATAAAACTTCGGGATTTGAAGATTGTCCCACACAAAATCAACTATCAACCCATCAATATCGAGCTCAGTATTCCCAATGGGTTGCGCAAGATTTTTCATGAAAACCGCCTCACCATCTATTTTCAACGACATCGGTGTTCCAACTTCTTCATCAAAACTTATCACAACACAATGTGTGTGACCGTCAGGTAAGAAGCGAGCCTTAGTGACAGCGAAAGTGTCTCTCTGTCTTATGGCATGAAATACTTCCTTATTCAACTTCAATAAACGTGGTTCCTTCACAGGTTGCTCTTCAAGGGTGGCGGAGTCCTGACTGCGAAATTTCTCGAGTTTCTTCATTGTTGTTTAGAGAGAGATAAATTCTTATACGTATTTCTTCTCATCTGTGATATAAGAGAATTATATTTGTATGTGTGTGAAAACACTCAAAGAAGAAATGGGGCTTCAACAGGAATGTTATTAATGAGAATAGATGGGTGTGTAGGTTAAATTTAGAGAAATATTTATTTTCCTTCTTTATTTTAACTCAGCTTCCATTCAAGGCTTCTTACCACTTATAAATCCTTTTGTTTCATCAAACTCCTCTCAGGGAGAGCCACTCCAACAATGCATTTTCCTTTGTTAACAATGAATGAGAACATATAAAAAAAATTAATTAATAATAAATTCATCCAACTGTCTTCCGCGATTATTTATCAGGGGTGACAAATTTAATGTTAACCCAAGCTCTCAAAGGAGACAATGTCATATTATGTATACTACTATATTCATACTAAAAACCTTCTACACTACTAAGGACGTGGCCCGTATCCTTTGTCCGTGTTATTTGGCCAGTAGGCTCCACATATGAAGTGGTTATGACCAGAGCCCTCTAACCAGGTGGTTTGGCCAGTAGGCTCCACTAAATTACAGTCACGGCGGTAGCCCATATGTTCCTCAATGGTTTTCTATCCCCTTTGAGTTGTAGATCATAAGATATACCTAATAGGGCATAAAGCCCGCTGTTAGCTATGGTGGACTTAAGATTGTCCCCTTTGACAAATATCAACCCTAGTCTGCAAGGTCTCTTTGAACAAAGCAACCCATGGCTGCTAACAAGGATCCGTCATAACTGCCTGTCTCCGACTAAGTGGACCGGACCATGATAGCCCGAGATGACAAACCATGGGATCTTGATGCAGGCCATCATTCCCCAACTATATGCTTCAAGCATCAAAAAATGATGAATTTCATTAAATTTCAAATATGAATTGTTGCTATTATAAGCTAAGCAATTAATGACTTATGACTAGCCTTAATTGAATTCCCTCTCACTAATTGGGGAGGGATAATTAACTATAGGTGCTTGCGCTTATAGGAAACTTGGAACCATATCTAAAGTCTTCACCAAATGAGGGCGAAATCTGAAGTGCCTTATTTATCCACTACAAACAATCATCCTTAAGAAAATTTCTTTCGCAAAAAACCTATACTCTCCTTCATCCGCCTTAAGAAATTCATCATTTTAGCTTAAACCGGATGGTTGGGGGAATGATGACATGCCCGATCTAAATTCCATAATTCCGTCATCCCGGGCAGTCACGGTCCCTAATCTACTTAGTCAGAGGAGGTAGTCCACCCAACCTGACAGAAGGATTTTTATCAGCAACACATGGGCTACGTCATCCAAGAAATTCTTGTAGACCTGGGATGGTGTTTGTCTAAGGAGACAATCTTAAGTCTACCTTAGCTGACAGAGGGTTGTTTGCCCTATCAAGTATACCCTATGATTCACAATTCAAAGGGCGATCCAGAGCATACAAAGCAAGGCCGTGATCATAATATAATGGAGCCGGACTGGCCAAACCACCCGATCAAAGGACTCTAGTCATAACTGCTTCATCTGTGGAGCCTATTGGCCAAGCCACGTAGTCAGAGGACACGGGCCACATCCTTACTGGCAAGAGATTAATTGAGAGTGAACATAATAGAACACTTGATTTGACATTGGCTCCTTTGTGAGCTAGAGTTTTCTTAATTTGTCACCCCCCCTGACAAACTGTTGCAGAAGGTAGATAGATTGAGTTTGATTTAAGTTTTAATGATAGAATTCAATTTAAATAATTTTTAGATCGACACTCAATTTGAGTTAATTTGATTAATTTTGATATATTTAAGAGCTTTAGATCCTGTCAACTCTGTTTAGCTACTAACAGAGGATTAGATCTACCATCCGACATAATCAATTTCTACATTTCACGATTTGAAACTCTTATTATAGGTTTTGTCTAAGGAGACAATCTTAAGTCTACCTTAACCAATGTTGGTTGTTTGTCCTATCAAGTATACCCTATGATTCACAACTCAAAGGGTGAGCCATTGGGAGCATACGAAGCACGGCCGTGATCGTAATATAATAGAACCTGACGGTCAAACCACTATCGAGGACTCGTCAAATCGCTTCATCTGTGGAGCCTATGGCCAAGCCATGCAGGAGGACACGGACCACGCCCCACTAGCAAGAGATTGATTGAGAGAACATAGTATAACACTTGATTTGACATTAGCTCCTTTGTGAGCTATAGTTTTCTTAGTTTGTCCCCCACAAACTATTCAAGGTGGATATATTGAGTTTAATTTTAATCTTTTAATGATAGAGTTTCATTTAAGCAGTTTCGGATTGATATTTGATTTGATTTCAAAATTTTAATTAATTTGAGTATGTTGAAGAGCTTTAGATCCTGCTAACTCTATTTAGTTGCTAACAGAGGATTAGATCTACTGTCACCTGACAGAATCAATTTTTCAGATATTTTACTGATTTGAAACTCTTATTATAGGACTTTTAGGTTTTGTTAACCTGGACCCAGTCATAAGACTAAACCGGGAAACAACCCACGCAAAGATTCTCATAACTTGAATTTAGGCATTGTAGTGTGGGTTCATGGTGTTTATAGCAGTTATTTCACATAATTAGTGATTTAGATCTTGAAAATCATAATTAGAATGAAATTCTTTAATTTTTGTATTGAAAGAAAGCTCCATAATATTTGTAAATTTTGATTTAGTATCGCCTTCTATCTACTTGTACAAAGGGTTGCAGATCCGGTGGCGAAGAAGGCGTTTTGATTTAGATTCTAAAAGACAGTTTAATTTGTTGTTTTAAAAGAAGATTTATCCCTTAGAGTAGCTTTCATTTTCCACCTCTTTTTGTTTTACTTTTGTGTTTATTGTATGTTATTTTTCATCCCCATTTTATTATTTGGAGTTTTTAATTTGAATTTTAGCTTTAGGTTTCCTTGCTTAACATTCTTAAGTAGATTCATTTTATGCTCCTTTTTTTTTAAGTCAAAAGATTTGACGCATTTTGCCTCCGATCATCCTGTCGACGAGTATTTTACCCCACGCCTGATGAGCGGACGGTGTTTTGAAGCACCTCGGCCGACCTTCAATCCCATTAAGCCCTGATGAGTATAACGAGGCCTTCAATCACTTGCATAAAAGTGAATATATATGCAAATAGTCAAAATTTGGCAAAGATTTCAAAGATAATGGTGTCACATCGATGGTTTTGGCTTACTGCGATGAGCGAATGAAGATTCGCGACACCACATCCGTTTTGCACCCACTATGCGTATTAGCGGTCTTGAAAACTAGAAAAAAAAAAGCACAAGCACAAATATTTCAGATACACATAATATATCTTTTTTTTCGCCAAGTTCTGATAAGCGTCTTTCTTTGCATGGTATGTATCCATTATGCCGTATCCTGAAATCTGAACATCAAAGCCTTCTTCCTGCAATTTACTAATCAGAGGCAAACTTCCAGTAAGAGAATATGGTTTTGCATATCCAATCACTTCTTCAGTTGCTTTGCATAATGCATGAAATCTATGGGAGTTGAGATCACAAGCAACTACGGTCATTGCAGCCTCATCGAAACTAATAGCAAGCCTTCCCCGCAAATTTTCATGTGGAAGAACATATTTTGATACTGGTCCACAGCTTTTCTATGTTTGCATTAATGTCGTCTATACTCCTGCAATTTCTTGGTTACATCTGCCGGCCTGTAGAAGGGAGTCAACCTTACCTCTCCGATATTGAGCATTCTGCTGGAATCTGATTGACACCATCTCCTGGGTAGTTTCATTGTGTTGGTTTCATAGTTGATGGCATAGCAAAGCCATACACCTGCTCCTGAGGATGTGGAGGAAAATCTCGATAAAAGCAGGACTGTATCTCCTTGAGTGCTTCCATGACCGACTCCAAAGGATTGACTGTCTTGTGGGGAAAACCACTGTGAAGAAGCTTTCCTGTAGCTCGAAGCCTCCAACTAATCATCCCACCAGTACCAATGCAAGGTTGCTTGTTAGCAGTATCAATCCAAAACAAGGGCGGACCTACCTTTGTTCCCTCAAATTTTATTTACTCTTTAAAAAATTAGCTTTTTTATATTTAGTCTATCTTCAATTTATATTTTATGCATTCAACTTCTTCTCTAAAAAAAACTAATTTAATCCATTATTTTTAAATAACTAATTAATCAATTAAAATTAAAATATATAAGTTTAATAATCTTCCTCACTTTTATTTTTTCTTACAAAGTTAATAATATTATTTTATTAATTATTTATATTTTTTTTCTAAAATTATTAATTTTATAAATTTTATATATTTTTAATTATTATATTATTTAAAAATTTTGTCCAACCAAAAATAAAGAACCGCCCCTGATCCAAAACAAAGGACCTTGTTTGAGCCTATCAAGTAGTCCATTCACGGAGAAAATATTACGTCCGGAGTCCGCACGTAGCTTTACGTGCGGACTCCAATCCATGGACGACATATGTCCCAGATTTTCCCCGCTTTACCGATCCGAGCTAGATAACGACTTTTTCGCCCGACCTCAGAACGCCGATGGCGATTAACGACGGCCAGAAATACATTTCCTGACCCGCCTGCTAGCGCTCAAAACGCTGGAGGAATTTAAAAGAAATATATAGATAGATTTAGGGTTCGTGGTTAGTTTTTTCCAAGCGAAACGAGCTGAGAAGAGATATAGAAAATCTCATTTCCTTTTACAAAAGAATACCGAGAACGCTGAGAAAAAAACAACCATTTTAATGATATTAAATACAAATCCATCTAATGCTCGCATTTTTTCACGGTTATTAGTGATATTCTTGTTCTATCTGAATATGTTCATTTCTTCCAAAGTATGGATGTTTTTTTTGTAATATTTAATTTTGAGATTATTTTGCATTTGACTCAGATACCTCTTTGAGGGTACAAACCTCTTTGACTTTTGCTAATTTTTTTGCCAACTCCTTATGATTATAGAATATCAGAAAATTTAATGTCAGATTGGTGGTTTAGTGCATTTGACTACCTCTTGGAGGGTACAGACTATTTTGACCCTTTTTCCCATTTTTTGCCAACTCCTTATGATTATGTATGAGCATTATAATGGAAGCATTTGATGGCGCTATGGTTTTGTGGTATTTTGATTTGTACTGTATCTTTGAGGGTAGACATTTTGACCCTTTTTTTCCCAATTTTTTGCCAACCTTTATGATTATGTTTATAAAATTGCAAAGGAAGCATTGATGGATGGTTTCTGGTTTAGTGACTCAGACTGTACCTCTTTGAGTACCTCTTTTGATCTTTTTTTTTTTTGCCAACTCCTTATGATTATGTAGAGCATTATAAGGAAGCATTTGATGGCGCTTTGGGTGGTTTTGATTTTACCAGACTGTGTACCTCTTTGAGGGTCTGACCTTTTGATTTTTTTTCCAATTTTTTTGCCAACTCCATGATTATGTTTAATATCAGAAAGGAAGCATTTGATGGGTGATTTTGGGTGGTTTAGACCAGACTGTAACCTCTTGAGGGTACGTAACATTTTTGACCTTTTTTTTTCCAATTTTTTTGCCAACTCCTTATGATTATGTTTAACATCAGAAATGAAGCATTTGATGGCGCTTAATTTTGGGGTATTTTGCATTTGTTCGGTACCTCTTTGAGGGTACTGACCTTTTGATCTTCTTTTCCGCCAACTCCTTAGATTATGTTGGGACATTGCAAAGGAAGCATTTGATGTCACTGATTTTGGTTTAGTGCATCTGTAAATTTGAGGGTACAGACCATTTTGACCCTTTTACCATTTTTTTTGCCAACTCCTTATGATTATGTTTGTATACAAAGGAAGCATTTGATGGCGCTTGGGTGATTGGTGGTTTAGATTCACTGTACCTCTTTGAGGGTGAATCTTTGACCTTTTTTTGCAATTTTTTTCCAACTCCTTAGATTATGTTTAACATTAAAGGAATGTCATGGGTAATTTATGGGTGGGTATTTTCCATCCATATTTTCTAACATATTTTGTATCTGCTCGTGTAAATGCAATGACCCATATTTGGAGAAACTCGCACCACTGCTTCGAATGAAACGGAGGCATAGCCGCATGACTATGCACATCAAATTGGTTTCGTTTCAAGGACCATACTATTAATAAACTCAAAGAAATTAAAATCAAAAGATTTTCTATGTGCAAAAGCTGGTTAAGAAGTCCGCCTAAATAGCTTGACAAATTCCAAGGTTGATACAAAGAACGGATGTCCACCATGATTAGATTCTCTTGATTTGGGGAATTGACGACAAAAATATATGAAAGTCATAATCATTTTGGCGAGTCACGACCTACATCTTCTCGTGATCACGATGCATTAGCGATGAAAAGGCGTCCGTGTTGAAGACAATGACGAGGCCGGTATTAAAGCAACCGATGCATCTGCCTATCTAACCGAGGAAGTTGGCAGAGAATATCTGTTCACCAAAAGAGATGCTTTCAATTTTATTCGAAAGAGAAAAGATCGAGGATTGCAAATGGTGATGGTAATGCATTAATACAGCTTGTTTAAGGAGAGGCATCTGGATGGGATGTTTGCATGGGATTGATGAGTCGACATAAGTTTTTTTTTTTTTGTAATGGCATGTCCGTAATAGAATATGATTGTTTGGGGATGTGATAATTTTGATACAAGCTATCGACTCAATAAATATAATCTCGCTTGTGCCCTCTTGTTGGAGTGAATCATCAGGCAAAATGTATTATTTGGAGTATTTTATCGAAAAGACAATTGAGTCATTCTGGCTATTCCAAACTTTTCTTCTGATGAATGACGACATCCCATAACAATATTCACGATCAAGATCAAAGCAGAGCCATTGAAATTGTATTGCCGATACTCATCATAGGTTGTGCCAATGGCATATTTCAAAGAAAGCTCCTTCCAAGGTTCATTGCTAGTAATAAGATAAGATAAGGCCTATTTTATAAATGCATGAGTGTGACTCGAGAGGAAGAGTTTAAAGAGGCATGCCATGCTAGAAGAAGGCAATTTGCATGATCATGCTTCCGAGCTTTATAAGATTAGATCCAAGTGGTCCATCGATTCAGAAGGACTCATCGCATGGGGCATCTTGTCAACGCAATGAGTGAGTCCACGAACAATGTATGCCATGGAATATCTAAACCAATAAGCCACTGATTGTTTCTTGGGGTTGGAAAAGGTTATGGAGACCTTGTTTGAGCCTATCAAGTAGTCCATTCACGAGGGCATCCACACTGATACCAGCCACGGATGAATTCTCCTCATTAGCAATAAAAATAGCGACCACCAAATTTCTGAGCGGTGACCTCGGTTTTCTGTCGAGCTGGATCGTCGGAAGGGTTAGCCCAACGGCGCTTATAGACCGTAAGCGATCGATCTCCTTCAAAACTCAGACTCCATTATCGCCACCGCCTTGCTCGATCTAAGACGGCTCATCCTCTTCATCGGCAATGATGCCATAAGCAAGATGGCCATGACCAAACGCCTTGATGTGATCCTTAAGAGACCTCTGTGCTTAAAATTTGATCTCAAATACAATACCAAATCTTGCCGTAGTTCTTCTCATGTGTCCTCCAATCTCCTCTAACCGCAAAAGCCTTATTACACTCTCGCAAGTGAAAGGCTTGATGCCATGCTTTCTCTGTAATGTGTTTGCAGTTCAAGTCCTTAAGAGGCTTTGAGAGGATGATCTATGTTGTTCTGCACATGGAGCGAAAGTAGCATGGTAGCCTTAGCATTGCCGCTTGGTTGGATTCCGTGAAGGGATTCCGGCCCCTTTCAGAATGAGCCATGTCCCCACGCATGGTTTAGAGTTGCCGAGGATGGTTTCAAGAGAGTTGTGCTATAATAGGTATCATCAAAGTTGATGCAGAGGGATATGGCACTACCGACAAGTGGTGAGGGCTTCGCCGATCGCTCCCCGTGAGGAGGATGGTGCCGAGGACGTGAGGGGAGGGAGAGAGAGTCCGTCCTCTTTGATTTTTTTTGGCAATTTTTTTAAAATAAGTATCATTAGAATTAGGGGTGTGCATTAGACGGTTCAAACCGAAAAATCAAACCGAACCGATGTTAATTGGTCGGTTTGGTTCAGTTTTTATATTCATTATTTGGGTTTTGGTTGAAATTATGGGTTAATACGGTTTTATGATTTTTGGTTCGATTTTAAGTTAATAAATTTCTGTTTTACGGTAAAACCGATTATTTCGGTTATAGGGCGGGCCTTCGATTTCGACTTCGAGCCTATTTCGCCTCTCATCTCGAGTCCGTGGAGTCGCGGATGAGTTGAGTCGCAGCGAGTTCGAATAGTCGATTTACTTAGAGACGCTTCGGAGTTCGGAGTGTTGCCTTTCATTCCTCGACTCTTCGATGGCCGATGTGCCAATGCCATACACTTCTTCGAGGATGGAGAGTCTCGAGTCTCGACTAAGGCATAAGGCATTCGGCGGTTGTTGCTTCTGGACCTCTAGTTTAACAGACGAGATCGACCGGCGAGTTAAAATGATGTCGGCGGTAAATAGAAAAGGCTCTCCATTGTTTTCGCTTCACTCCCCTTCCCCTTTCCCTCTCCCCTTCGCTCCAATAATGGAGACAATAGTTCAAGGATCAAGGTGCCATTTTTCTTCTCCAAGATTCATCTCTTTATGCTTTGATCCCCTAACTTTTTTTTATCTTCTTCAGGTTCATAAGATTACTGAATCTTTTGATCGCTGTATATGTTCTCCTGTCACCCGTGTATTTCATCTTCTCTTCTATTTTCAAACGTTAGAGCTCTCTTTGATTTTTTTACATCCCCATCACAACAGATCTACCATATTATTCAACTTTTCAATGAGATCTGAACAGATATTTATTACAAAATCAAAGTAGTGATTTTTCTGCAGCAGCACTACATGAGGTCCTAGCCAGTAAAATACCAAAACAAACGAGATGTCTTCCTGGAGGCTGTTTTACAGAACCTCAATAAAATACTGAAAAATCTA
Source organism: Cymbidium sinense (assembly GCA_021442155.1). Classification (NCBI taxonomy): domain Eukaryota; kingdom Viridiplantae; phylum Streptophyta; class Magnoliopsida; order Asparagales; family Orchidaceae; genus Cymbidium; species Cymbidium sinense. The sequence goes on along the minus strand of CM038225.1, from coordinate 48,169,959 downwards.
GAAAGGAAGTTTATATTTTTTATAAGAATTGTGTGAATTTTTATTTCGCAACACATTTTGGTGAAAGTAAAATTGTCAGCAAAACACTCAATTGAATGCTCATATTTTATTTCTTCAGCCAAACAGACAATGATATAGGGTCGTTTTTTATTTCTTCTTGAATTAATCGCTGTCTAAGAGTGATTCAGAGAATATAGTGTCGGTGTCTTTCGAATAGAAGGCATTTGGATAATCTCCAAATAAGGTGGTTCTAAGACGGTGCTTATTTCCATTCCGCTAATTCCTCTTTGATCTCGAGGTTAATCGTTAAACCATAATGGTTTTATGTAAGATTGATTCATTCAAAATGGAATTTGGAAAATCAATCAATAAACCAACTCTAATTCTTTATTTGGGCTTATATAGTTTTTTGTGCTAATTTGGTCGGTTTGGTTTTTTCAAAATAACGGTTTGGTTTATTCGGTTGGATCAAAACCCAAACCGAATAAGCCAAACCGACCGAATGCTCACCCCTAATTAGAATGCTAATTAGGTAATTAAGTATGGTTTAAAAAAAATTCAAAATAAATACAATTCGGTTGCCTACCACGCTGGATACGACGGGCGTGCATGTTAATGCTGAATGAGCCGCCCACTTAGTGGGCAATCGACTGCTAAAGTGGGCTTAATTTGCTTTATGTTTTTTTTAAACTAAGTATCATTGATTTTGCATTACTTCTAAGTATGATATTAAGTCAAAAATAATTCTTATTGTGCAAAGTATCTTTATAATTTTAATTTGCATTACTTCTAATAATTATTATATGATTTTAACATAAATATTAGTAATCACACATGTATCTTCTATATTTAGATTTATATTTTAGTGACTTCACAGATTAGTATATTGATTGATTTAGCTTGTGAAGTTGAGTTAATCTTTAATATTGTATCTTCTTGTAATAGAGTAACTTATTACCTTTCTTACTTAATTTACACCTTGATTCATTTGTATAGTGACTAACTTTAAAACAAATTTATTTTATTACAAGTTTGTAAGCTAAACCGCTTGAATGTCATACTACACAAAACAACAAAGAAAGAGTTGAGTAACACTAGTTTAGTTTGATTCAAGTCATTCAAAGAAAGTGCATATGAAATATAATAACATGATCTGAGTATTTGCATCCCAATTTGAACAAGTACATTCAATTAAGTGAGAGTCGATAAGCATAAATGATCAATGAATAAAATAGATAAAAAGAAACGTAGTACAAACGCACAAATACACTACCCTAAACATCTAACGGCCGCTGGAATCGCACCACTCCTGTGTGTACTGCCGTGCACGGATGGACGATCACGCAAATGGTGACCCTCCAAAGGTAAGATCTTCGACTCCGCAGATCTTCCGTGGATCGGAAGATAGGTGATTGCAACTCATATGTAGGCTGATAGGTAGAAGGAAACACTTCTCTACATCCACGTAATAGACCAGCATGTTTATCAGAAATTATGCAAAGATCGTGTCTAGCATCGACAATGAGCAGCATATCATGTAAGCATTGCAGGAACCACAGCCAAGAATCGATCGACTCGAACTCCACAACAGCGAAGGTTAGTGGAAATAATTCATTATTTCCATCAATTCCAACATCAGTTAATAATGTACCACGATACTTGCCTAACAAAAAAGTACCGTCTAAGCTCAGTACAGGTCGATAGCTACTCCATCCCATGATTGAAGGGCCAAGTGCCCAAAAAAGTCTCTAGAAGCACTGTGTACTGCTAAACTGAATTCTGTAGACTGTACCAGGTAAGGAACTACAAACTGATGCCATAAAAAGACTGAGAGTCCTATAAGACTCTTCCCAGCTGCCAAATATTACTTTTATTGCCTTACGTCTCGCATCCCAAGCCTTCATGTACGAAACTTTAACATTGAATTTCAATTCCATCTTACATATAATCTCCTTTCGGATCTATCTCGATGTCCGATCACGTGTATAATGAAGTAAGCTATGAATTTAGAGCTACATCATGGCGACCACCGCACTTACTACATTGATACGTCTATGATTTTCACCGACTCTTGATATTCTCCAAGCACCCCATAAGCGTCGGTTGCTGCTACAATGCAAACGCCACTTACATGGTCTAGTAGGACTATCATGTTGTACGCAAATAACCGTAGTTCTTCTGGTTAGAAGTAACTGTTTGAAGCTGAACATTATCTACTACGCACCACCCAATAACAGCAAATTACAGTTCGCTTATATGGCACATACCTTCGACAAGGTCACCCGGATTTCTATCGCTCGTTAGATAGTTTCGTCAGAAGGACCGTCAAAGTAAATATCGTTATCCCACTCTCTCGTAGTCTGGCACATCTGGACATACTCGTTTGTGGACAGCATCTGACTCTCACTGTCAATATTTCAGAGTGAGTGAATTCTTAGAAGATCATGGTCGTAGACTTCCCGTGCACAAGTGGTTTCTTACCCGAGTGAGCAAATATCATCACTAATATCCCGCCGACTCACCACTTGAACCATCGCCATACCGATACTCATCTTCACCGCAAAGACTATGAGGCACATATGGTTCCTCTGAACGATAAACAACATCATCGCTGCCACAAAACTCATAAGTTGGATGATAACCAATCATACTAATTATTACAATTGTAAGCAGGGAAAGATTGATAAGATGTTACCTGGGAATCAACTCATCAAAGCTGCGTTGTATCCCTAGAGGTGCATGTGTGATGAAATCCTGGTGTGTCGTCAGTGGTATATCTACTTACCTTATTGTCAGATCAGCTGATGTGGATGCAACATTAACATCCTCCACTTCGACATACAACACTAACATCTGACGGGAAGCTTCGTCTAGTGTTACTTCACAAACGTCATCGTTAGATATTACAGATGCTATAAATCCGTTACCCACCGGATAACGACCTGTAAGAGTGATTATGTGACGCTCTGAATCAATGTGCAAGGTTCTCATAATCCGCTGTTCACCCAAGAAGTCGCCGTGACGCGGTAACCATAACTAGATGATTTCGATCTCCCACATAACTTGGACTGAATTGCTCATCGATACTCAGTTCGCCTCCATAGAAAAGAATCAGCGAAACAAATTCTCTATTCATTCTTGCAAAATAAGCTATATGAATAATCAAAAATTTATATTAATCGACACCCTAAATAATACTACCCTTGGCTACTTAACACCTAAACCGCAACGCCAACACAAACCTATAAATCAAATCCCAAACAAAAGTCTAACTATACAACTCAATTCCCCAGCACACGACTCTATTAATTTATAAATTGATAAAAAAAAGTGATTTACCGTGATGTTTACGAACGACGGAAGTGCGCAAAAAAATATATAATCCGCCAAAGGAATTTTCCTTGAATGAAATGGAGCTGTCGGAATCGTCACCGAAAAGCTAATGTTGACTTCCAACGGCTGCTAGATGGGAGAGGGAAGTCGCCAAACGCATGAAAGTGGTCCCGAAAAAAAAAGGAAGTTCCTTTCAATTACCTGGACAAGACGCGCAATGCAGGCGGTTGGAGCTATGCTAACGGCGGCCGGGAAGTTCCGAGAGGGAGAGGACCGTGCTCGGATGGAAATGAAGGGAGGTCGGAGCTCCTACGGGCGGAGGAAACGAGTTCGGAGCTGAATCGAGCGAAACCGAGAAGATAGGGCCGATCGGGGCTGCCCCAATAATATGTCGCCACCACCTACTTAAGGCGACGCCGTGCTGAAGCCGCCGTCCACTTACGCACTTCGTATGATACCGCCCACTAAGTGGGCGACTCATTTCAACGCAGACACCACGCCCACGTCAGACCGACGTAAAAGCCAATCGCCGAGTAATCATGCCGACCATCTATTTTGAAAATTTTTTAACCATACTTAATTACCGAATTAGCATTCTAATGATACTTATTTTAAAAAAATTGCCTTTTTTTTATGAGGGAGAAAAGGCAGCCGTCTTCTTTTATCATTATTCTATTTTTTTTAACCGAGAGAGGGAGCAGTTATCGTTCTTCGGAGGGAACGGTTTGACCGTTTGAATGGAAGAGCCGAGGGTCAGTATGCGAACCGTGTATGGAGGAGGAGCTGGGTCGAAAGTGGTCAGGCACATTGTGATTAAGGTGTTTGAGTTTTGGGAATAAATAGACTTTTTTAATTAATTTTAAATATTAATTAATCTTAAAATGAATTTTATGCCGAAATCATTATATGGTCAATATATATGTTGATTCAAGGTTATTTTGATATTCTGAATGCAACAGTACAGTCCATTTTGCAATCAGAGGCTGTTTAGTTCGAGTCGGCGTCAAATTGAGTCAATTTCAGCTCAAAATGCGCATTGCCGCTTTCGACCACTCAATTTTTATGCAGATTTGTCTGAATTGAGTGCAAACAATCTTACTTGATAGATTTCAACATTTTTAAGCTAATAACGTGATCAATTTCACGAACGGAGGTCATTTGATCCTCATCGGTGCCTTTTGACCTCGATATGCGTGCAGTCGCATTGACGACTCGAGCGATTGAACGGTTGCTCATCAAGTCATGTAATATTTATATCCTGACCAATTTCAACATTTTGAATGCAATGGCAAAATCCGTTCATCGATCTAAGGTCATTTGAGTTGATTTTGGTGACATCCAGTGCATTTCAGCCTTGATTTGCACGCTGTCACTTCAAATCATTCAACATTTGCACAGACTCATCCGAATTGAGTATGGACAGTCTCATTTGATAGATTTTAATGAAGCTAACAACACAATCAATTTTATGAACAGAGATTGTTTGGACATCATCGCAACTTCCCATCTCCGATATATGTGTTGGCATATTCATAGCTCGAGCGCTTAATTGATTGATCGTTAGATTTTTGACGTATTTATATTCTGATCGATTTCGACATTCTGAATGTAACGGTAAAGTCCATTCATCGATCGAAGGTCATTTCGGCCATTTTTGGTGACATTCAGTGCATTTTGAACCCCGATTTGCGCACTGTCGCTTTCGAAGTCCGTCGAATTTAGCTTGTGGGCTTGACTCGACTTATGGCACATATGTGGAGGTCAACAAAGATAGAGAAGAAGGAGAAATGCTGAGCTGAGGGCTCAGCAGGTCTCTTTTGAATGACCTAGTGAACAAGCGATACTTCCGCCATAAGCGAGTATCCCTACCCACAACAACTTTGACAACTAAAAGTGGATAAAAAGGAATAGCTCTACCGATGAAGTAAAATAGTCTTTCTGAAAGAACCAACCAAATCAAGCTCCACTACCATAGAGGAGATAGTGTGAAACACTGTCTGCTATGATACATAAAGTTCTCAAAGTAGCTAAGGATAGAGGACTAATGAAAAGAAGATTTCAGAGGCCTGTGGTGATAGAAAATACTGAAGCTCCACCAAGAAAGTTGTCATCTCTTCTAGTAACTAGCCATCGAGCCTAGTACGCTTTGCATGGTGAGCATCAGAGCGTGACACTTGGACCTCGTGTCTAAGAATCTGCTATTGAAAGGTCCCAGTGAAAGGGTAAACAAATATGGAGGCCAAGGCCCCGTAATGAAACTTTGAATAATGAAAGAGGTGTGACATCTGATACATATACTCAGAAATCTACCTCAAGAATAACTCATCAGAAGTGGATACCCAAAAGAAGGGATATCACTGATGAAAGACATGATGGTCGACACCCTGGAGAATCCTCTAGGGAATCCTATCGCCGATCAGATTCACCCCTACAAGAGAAGTTTGACTTTGATCGCAGTCCTTTAATAGAAGAAGTATTTGTTCCGCACATTGAACCAGAGATCCATTGGAAACGTCGATCAAAAATTTGTGTGCAATAAGAAAATAATGAAGAGGACACTATGGAAGTGGAAGTTGTCTATATGGTCAGAGATATAGATGAACTTTCAGCTCGGCACCATCAACAGCAACATGAATCCAAGGAACTTAGACCTGAATTCAACATTTATGAAGAAGAGACTTCGTAAGCAAATAGAGGATGGATCTTTGATCTTTCTTGAAGATGATGAAGAAGAAGAAATGAATGAGAAAGAGATCATGGGTGTCAAGCTATCTATATGGTTGAACTGAAATGATCCCTGGTACATGCTTTTATACTCGATTGTCATACTGCAAGAATACTGTCTCGCAAATGCACAAGGAGAAGGATAGTCAAGTTCTTCTCTCTAAAATGAGCAAGGAGTAGAACAACAATAAGAAATAGAAGAAGAAGAAGAAGAGCTCTCGATTGACGTCATGGTGCTAGTTAGAGAACAAAGAGAAACGCATAGCCAAATAGAGGTCAAAGATAAGGAGATTGCACATATTGGTACCAAGATGAAAGATATGATGGTACAAATGAACATCATGATGGAGATGTTGCAGAAGAATATCACATCAAGTGCGGCACCTATTTTGTCCGTTAATCAACATGCATCTAATAATATAACTTCTATACCACCCACCTGTACCTCAAGCTCCTACAGACATGCTACACGGAATAAAGTTAACCCACTACCTCTACAACTGATAATTCAAAATCTAGCTAGCACACCTAGAATGGTAATAGCTTCTCAACTAGAACTAATAATCAATAAAAAGATAAAGGCAGTCATAGCCTTATAGCAGGCTGAAAAGCTGGTGAGTAAGGGTCTCCCTTACCCAGCTGAATATGACAAAGTATCGTACTCGAAAGGTTACTCAGTGCCAAAATTTAATACTTTCGAAGGCTTGGTAATCCAAAGCAAAATCTAGCCCAATTTAAGGCTACTTGTGGTAACACAGAGGGAATGATGCACTATTTTTGTCAATTCATCGAGCGACCTCGCTGAATGGAATGTAGAATTGTCAAATGATTCAATTAAAACCTTTGCTGAATTAGAGTTAATATTTGTGAAGAGGTTCACCAGTACAACCAAGAAAATCACAATCGCTGATCTTGCCTTGCTGAAAAGGAGGAAAGACGAGTCAGTGACAAAATTCATAAGTCATTGGTGCAACCTAAGTATGAAGTGCGAGCAACAATTGGAAGAAGAACATACGATCCAATTGCTAATGGGCAATATGGATGATAAAATGGCACCATTTCTATGCATGGCGTCGATTGCAATATTCCAAGACTTGCTTGATAGGGTGGCTAAATTTGAAAAGTTGAATCGCCCTAAGTCTGAAATCTATGCTGATAAAGCAAAGAGAAATAAACCTTTAGACTCAATAAGAAATGAAATTCATGCCGCTTCCTATAGCTCAAATGGCGAAAAGCGGGTGATATACAATATGGATAAAGGAAAGTAATCAATGTGCAATGATGATAAGGGAAAGAAGCCTGTTTATTCTAATCCATAGCCAAAATTGGTATTAAGAGGTAATGACAAACCTCAGACTTTTTCAAGTGGTGAGGAGCGTTCAAAATAAGCAACAAGAGATGATGAGCGAATGCGACATCTCTTAAGGAAAAGATGAACAAAGAATATTCCTTTAGAAGGGATAGTGTGGCTAAATTATTTGAAGAAGCCAAAGGCTACACCAAAAAATTAAGAGGCTCAAGAAGTCGATCAAGTCAAGAATCCAAATTATCCCCTATCATCGAATGATTAGTCACCTTATTGAAGATTATTATGTCTTCAAAGATTGGCTAGAAAGGAAGTATCGGCCAGGTGAATTTACACTATCTGATAGTGTTCTAGTCAACCCAAAAAGGGAGTCTACAAAGATGATTACGTCCTCTTCCATATCATCCAGCAAAGACAAATAGAAGGAGAAATTAGTTCAGATTGAAGAATGGAAAACAGTAGTCTTCAAAAAGACTGTGAAAATGTTGAAGCAGCTAAAAAACATCCCTAGTGTTAAGTGAAAATCACCACTTGAACTTATATTGGACTTAAGAGAGATAAACCAAGTATTTGGGCTTCTCGCTCGACAAGGCTACTTCCACAAAGATGAGAAGTCACCAAACCTAAGCCTCATAAATCAAAGAAGCTAGCTAAGGAAAGGAAGATTAAGAAGAGAACTACAACTCAAAAGATCATTAACAATCTAGAGGAGTATCACTAGTCGGCAAAGCAGTCATTTAGGCTTGCAGACTTCATGCCTAAACTTCACATTGATGAATTAGATGAAGAAGATAATGATGAGTCTTGTCTAGTAGAGACATGTCGAATCATCTGCATGATATCAGATATTCTTCAACATCAATTACTCTTAAATGACAAGGATAGTCAGACAGACATGACCAACCCATCATAATTTTTATCAGGAAAGCAAGAAGAGCCTGAGGAGCTAATGTCTGAATTTTGTTTAATGACTCAACAAGACAATAATAGTTCAGATGAAGATCTATGTTTTCCCGACGGAGAATAGTCAGACTCATCGATATCATCACGTATGAAACATATGACATTGAAAAATGAGTCTAACCTTTTGGTCAATCTTCCGTAATAAGAAGGAAATTTGAACAAACTACCTCTTTAGAAGAATCTGAGCAAGATAATGTGATTAAAGTTCAGTTGAAAAGTGGTAAAGTCTTACCACCTTCATCAAAGAAGGGAAATGTAAGAAAAGATAAAGGCAAACAAATTGAAGTCAACGAAGATATCATTCCCAGAAATCCTAGAATAAAGCCTAAATCGAGTGAGAAGATAGATTATAATATTCTATCACATCTGAGAAAGATATCTGCACAACTCAGTGTGTACGAGGCTCTCTTGATGTCAAAATACCTCTGAGAAACTTTGATCTAGGCTCTCAAATATCTAGAGAGTTATGAAGCTTACTTTGCTAAGAAATGCATAACCGAAGCATTGCAAACACAAGATCTCCCAGTAATCATATTTTCTGAGGAAGATCTTATGTTGGGGACAGCATATCACAACCGTCCTCTTCATGTTACTGCAGAGAGTGATGGCATCTTTATCAGCCGAATATTGATTGATCCAGGTTCTTCTATCAATCTTATGAGTCTAAAGGTATTAAGAGGATTATCACTTGATTTCTAACATCTTGGGAGAAATAAGTTGATGGTTCATGGCTTCAATGAAAAAAGGCAGAAAACTTTGGGTTCTTTTATTCTCCCGCTCAAGTTCAGGGATTTATATACAAAAGTCAAGTTTCACGTAATCGATGCTGATACATCATTTAGACTCTCTTGGGCCGGTCGTGGCTGCATGAGTATAGCATGGTCCCATCAACTATACATCAATGTATGAAGTATCTGAAAGATGGAAAAGAATTCAGAATTCTTGATAACCTACAATCATTCTTCATCAATGAAGTAAAGATCTATGAAAGATGCAAAATATTTCATTCTCAAAGAGCCTAACCTAGAGCCTCTTGAAGCGATAGCATCCACTTCGAACTAAAAGCAATTTCATAAAGTGAAATAGATAAAGAGGAAGAAAGAAAGCAATGTTGACTCTCCCTAAAGCACTTGATTCTCGCACCTAAGTCGAAAATCGCCTCATTTGGGAAGTGACATGGAAGAAGAAGAAGATATGTCACAAACCTAAGGGAACTTATAAGCTTTCAAGAAAGGCAGAGTATGAAATAAGTGATTCTGATTTAGGCTACGATTTTGAATATACTTGTGAAAATAGAGTTCAGATGGCTGCATCAAGGAGGATAGCTCACTTGGCGTGAGTCGATAACTCACTCAAAATAATACCCATCCCTCAACAATGCTTCAAAGAAATCACTTGGAGGTTCATAATGTTGAAGAATTGATAATATTCTATGTGCCACCATTGAGTGAGAGTGGCAGAACAGGAACTTTATTTTACAAATCTGAAGAGTCTTAGCCTCACAATTTTGATCAGCTCACTCAACATGAAAATTATGATGAGATAGTGCGGACAAGAATACTAATATACTATTCACAAAAATTATGAAGAATGATGCATAAGCTTAGAATTCATATTGGAACTACTAAACATAGGACTCAAATCTTTAACAAGATGTGGAGCCAAAGAAGTCCTCAGGCATCACGAAGAAGTGATAAGTTTATCACTAAAGGTCTGAGTTCATCCATAAATCTCATCAAAATAGAGCTTGTTAAAATATAATATAAGCTTAGATAGAAGAAGATGATTCCCATGAAATTCTTCTTCTTCTTAAAAATGAGAAAAAAGTAGGAGCCAAGCTCGCACTTGAAGAACTTGAAGATGGTGGGCAAATAGCTACTATGGATAAAGAAATCAACCTAGGAGTTGAGGATGATCCCAATCCAACTTTCGTCAGTGTCTTTTGCCTGATGAGAAAGTTGAAGAGCTAAAAATGCTACTTTGTGAATTCAAGGATTGCTTTGCCTGGACATATTCTAAAATGTCAGGATTATCTCGATGATGTAGCTTCATAAACTAGCTATTAAACCCGATGCAACACCCGCAAGCTCCTAGATGAATGAGATTGGAGATTGAAGAACGTGTACATAAACTAAAATGCTAATTGAAGCAGGCTTCATCTGAGAGGAGAAGTATGCAGATTGGATAGCCAATATTGTCCTAGTTAGGAAGAAGAATGGCCAAATCTGTCTCTGTATTGACTTCCAGGACCTAAATAAGGCGTGCCCAAAAGATGACTTTTCATCCAATATCAAAACTATTGGTGGACAACACTTCCAACTATGATATGTTATCATTTATGGATGGATCATCAAGATACAACAAAATCAAAATAGCACCTGAATATAAAAAATATACATCATTTAGAATACTTATTGGCATCTATTGCTACGCAGTCATGCCTTTTGGCTTAAAAAATGCTGGAGCTACATATCAAAGAGCCATGACGCATATTTTTGATGAGTTGATTCATCAAAAGGTGGAATGTTATGTTGACGATCTGGTGGTGAAAAGTTTAAATCGTGAAAATCACTTTGAAGACTTGAGAATTGTATTGGAGAGAATTAGAAAATATGATCTCTAGATGAATCCTCTAAAATGTGCTTTCAGGGTATCCTCTAAAAATTTCTCAGGTACATTGTATGTCATAGAGGTATTGAAATCAATCCCGCTAAGATTATAGAGATACCTCCATCGAAGAGTTTACGTCAGCTTCGTTCTTTACAAGGACAGCTCGCATTCATCCGTCGATTTATATAAAACCTATCAGGATGATGTCAATCATTTGCAAGGTTGATGAAGAAGGATGCTTCATTCAAATGGGACAAAGAGTGTCAAGAAACCTTCAATAGCATTAAAAGCTACCTGTTAAATCCACCAATCTCAGCCTACTCCAGGAAGCACCTCATTCTATACACAAACAGAGAAGAGTCCCTTGGAGCATTATTGGCACAACACAATGAAGAAAGCAAAGAGAATGCTCTTTATTATATCAGTCGGAGGCTAATTAGAGCAGAAATGAGATACTCTCCGATAGAGAAGCACTATTTAGCATTGATCTTTGTAGTCCAAAAGTTTCTTCACTATATATTATCTCACAAGATTATCCTTATCTCAAGGATTGATCCACTGAAGTACTTGATGACAAGACCAGCGTTGACAGGTCGTTTGGCAAGACAGACAGTATTTCTTTTATAATTCAATATCAAATATGTTCCACAAAAAGTAGTGAAGGGACAAGTCTTAGCAGATTTTCTTGCTGCACATCCCATCCCTGCGGATTCTTCTCTTAATGACGATTTGCCCGATGAGTAAATTATGCCCATTCATAAAAGAGAAAAATCACAAATTTGAAAAATGTACTTTGATAGAGCCTCATCGATCAAACAAGTCCAACATCTAAATTTTCCAAGAGCAAGAGCAGGAATCGGCATCGTCTTCATAACACTAGAAGGAGGGATAATGAGACGACCATATGGATTGACTGAGCCAAGAACTAATAATGAAGCTGAATATGAAGCACTAATGGCAGGTCTGGAAGAAGCTATTTTTATATGCATTCAAAACTTGCATATTTTTGGCGATTCTCAACTTATTATATATCAAGTATTTTGCATCTATAAAATCAATAAGCTTGAGTTAGCTTTTATCACAAGCAAGTGCTTGGGCTTATGAAGATACCAAATATCACACTAACTCGAGTCTCGATCCGAGAATAGTAAAGTTGATTGCTTGGCAAAATTAACTAAGGAAATGGCAAGTATGAATGGTGCTTATGTCGCGGATTGGCATATTTACTCGATGAGTCTTAGAGCCAGTAAAGTATAAATCCCTGCAGGTAGAGAGATTATCAAATCTGACCTAGCAGGATGCGACTCAGGTGCTTCTTATACTCCTTAAAATTAACAAGAAGTTGTACCAAGAAGAGCTAAGAATGACTTTGCCTCAAAAGTAGTGTGAAGTCTTTGATAGAAGAGTCATGTGATTGGAGGTAACCCTTCATCGACTACTTTAAAGAAGGTAAATTTCCAAATAATAAATCCTAGCAGCTCAAATCGAGAAGAGAATGCTACGCTATGCTTTCGTCAACAACACTCTACATCATAAATCCTTTGAACAAATATGGCTACGATGCCTAAATACAAATGAAAGCACCAAAGTGATGGTTGAAGTTCATGAAGGACTTTGTAGTGCACATCCAGTCCCAAGATGATAGTAAAATCAAAAGGATGGGTTATTATTGGTCATCTATGATGAGAGACGATCAATCATGCCAAGAGTTGTCATGAGTGTCAACTACATGGGAATCTCATCCATCAACCTACAAATCCATTACACCCAACAATAGCATCCTGGCCATTCGAATGTTGGGGTACATATGTAATTGGACCAATTGATCCACCATCGTCAGCTGGATACCGTTTCATCCTAGCAGCAACTGACTATTTCTCTAAGTGGGCTGAGGCTATCCCATTTAAAGAAGTTACTGCTGACAGAGTAATCAACTTTTTCATGCATAATGTGGTCTATAGATTTGGAGTGTCACGCTGAATAATTTCTGACAATGACACAGCATTTAAAAGTGCAAAAATTTATAGATTCATCGATCGACATAAAATTGATTGGCGATATTCTTTAATATATAATCCAAGAGCAAATGGTTTGGCAGAAGCTTTCAACAAGACATTGGTCAAACTGCTCAAGAAGATTTTCACTAAAAATAAGAGAGAATGGCATACCAAGCTAGTAAAGGCACTATAGGCGTATCAAACTACCTACAAGACACCGACTAAAGCCACTCCCTATTCATTGATATTTGTAACTGAAGTAGTTCTTCCGCTCGAAGTTGAGTTACCTTCACTTCGAGTAGCCATCCAATACAACCTAATTGAAGATCAAAATGCTCGTTTGAGAATGGAGGAACTCGATGCGCTTGATGAAATTAGATTGCGAGATCATCAAAATCTGGAAGTCTATCGAGCAAAGATGTCCAGGGCTTTTGACCATACAGTGTGGCCTCGAACATTCTGAAAAGGAGAATTGATCCTGGTGCTGAGAAGACCAATTATCCCCAATCAAAAATTCGGTGGCAAATTTGAGCCTAATTAGGATGACCCTTTTGTCATTGAAAAGTATACCAATGAGGGGCATACCAACTCATTGACCTAAAGGGTGAAAGACCAATGTCGCCAATTAATGGTCGATACTTGAAGAAGTACTATACTTGACGATCACATTATCGAGGTACAATAGAAATTCCGCTGTAATACAGGGGCATTTTTTTTAGTATATCTATTTAGGTCGACATCGTGCTTCATGCCGAGATCCCTAAATAAACATACTCCAGATGAAGAACTTTTTCGTGAAAATTCTCCAATTACACAGGGGGTATTTTTTAGATTTTTATATAAAGATAAAATCAATGTTGTATGTTAAAATCCCCTTTAGAGTATATCAAATATTGATATTTATGTAATTTTATCTTGAAAGTTCTGTGCTTTAGAATTCTCCATACAGTATTTAATTTATTTGAGTTGACATCAGATTATAAGATGAGATCTCCAACTATAACAAAAAAGAAAAAAAAAAAGATAGCCTCAAATATCAAGAAAAATTATCTTCTATATTTACCAAATTCTAGAGATCAAGTCAGAAGAACTCCCAATTTTGGAAGCTTCAATCAATTAAATTGGAGAAACATCAACCTCTACATCCTGAAGTCTAGGACACGGATGGGTTCTAAAGGTCAGACTCAATAAGCCCACAAATGGCCGAGTTGCTAACACTCTCCTCACTCAACAAGTCACAAGAAAAGGCCACACTGAAAGAGCCCCCATTTGTCAATCTGATGATAAAATCCCAAACCCACTATAGCTTAAGTCGAAGACTCGAGTAGGTTCTAAAGGTCAAACTCAACAAGCCTAGATGTGGCCGAGTTGCTGACGCTATCCTCACTCAACAAGCCATAAGAAAAGGCCGCAGTGAAAGAGCCTCTGCTCGTTAGTCCAATGATGATAACTGTTCAATCTCAAACCAGATCCAGCTTAGTAATTATAAGTAACAAGGATCCAAGAGATCTTTCTACTTGATCGACAGACCAAGATAATCTGAGGAAACTCTCAATTCGAGGCTGCCTTAAATCAATCTATATATTGCTCGTAGGGTGATATCTCAATCTATCCTCAAATGATCAGATTAAGCTTAAAGCACAGATCAAATTCAATCTCCTCATCAAGTCTGTCAAAGCAGGAAGCGCAGGACCGAGGAAACAATTCCATAGTTCATACAAAGTCGATGGCCGAACTAAAGGAATTTCATGGTTATTCAATATGTTAACGCACAATGTGCTAGACTAATAACTCAATATTGACCATATATAAGTGGAAGGTCATCATCTGTATGCACCCTTCAATGAATCCATCAAAGCAAGAGGCATGGGATTTATGGTACATACACTTCACGACAAGTCAATATGGATAAATCATATCATTCTTACATCAAGTCCGTCAAGCTTAAAGCTAGGATATAAGGAATTTCAAGTCCTACCCAATGGATAAACCAATTCCCGGAGGAATCCTTCATCAAAATAAATAAATCAATTTCTCCATCAAACCCACACAAAGCTAGGATTGAAGGAAACTCAAATTTGCAAAGATATAAAAGAAAGAGATCTTCAACAAGTCGATTTTGACAAATTGGTCAATCTTGTCATTTAGCATGTTCTAAATAAGGCATCATATTAATGACAAATCATATCAAAAGCTCCGTAAGCTACTGCAATCAAAGCTGAAATGATCCAAGTTCTGTGGCCAGCCTAAAGGTTCAATTAGTTTTCAACAAATGTGACTCGCTCTATGCATGAATCACATTTGTTGGGGGGCATTTGTTGACCTCCACATAGGTGTCATAAGTCAAGTCAAGTCCACAAGTCAAATTTGACGGACTTCGGAAGTGACAGTATGCAAATCAAGGCTGAAATGCACAAGGCATCACCAAAATTAACTCAAATGACCTTTGATCGAAGAACAAACTTCTCCATCACATTCAGAACATCGAAATTAGTTAGAATATAAATATTGCACAACTTAATGATCAACTGATCAAGCGAGTTGCCAACATTGCACACATATCAAAGTAGAAGGCACCGACGCAAGCCAAATGACCCCAGTTTGTGAAATTGATTACGTCGTTAGCTTCAAAATGTCGAAATCTATCAAATGGGACTATCCGTGCTCAATTCAGATGAGTCTATGCAAATGTCAAATAATTTGAAATGACAACACGTAAATCGAGACTGAAACGCACTAGACGTCACCAAAATCAACTCAAATGAACTCCGATTGACGAACAGACTTCGTCAACACGTTCAGAATGTCAAAATGGGTTAAAATATAAATATTGCATGACTTAATGATCAACTGATCAAGTGCTCGTGTCATTAACACGTCTGCATGCATATCAAAGTTAGGAGGCGTCGACGATGACTAAATGACTTTCGTTTGTGAAATTGATCACCCCATTGGCTTCAAAATGTCAAAATCTACCAAGTAAGACTGTTCGCACTCAATTCGGATGAGTCTGTGCAAAAAATCGAGCAGTCGAAAGCGACGACGCGCATTTAAGCTGAAATGGACTCAATTTGACGCCGACTCGAACCAAATGGCCTTCGATCATGAAACAGACAGCACCGTTGTGTTCGAAATATCGGAATAACCTTGAATTGATATATATATATATATTGATTATCTAATCGTGTCGATGTAAAACTCAATTTAAAGACGATTACTTAATTTAAAAATAAACTTAAAATCCCTCTAACCCATGCTTAACTATCCCCCAATTTTATTTTTCGCTTAATCAATCGCAAAAGGGAATGATTCTCCTTCTTTCCCATTCCTAATGTTTCTCCTCCTCCCTTTCAGATTCTCTATCGTTTCAAAACGTTCACACCACTTTTATTTCGAATTCTTTTCACTTTTGCTTATCCCACATGCGAAATTGTAATAAATGAGATTCAAGCCCGCCTCTGCCCCACTTCCTTTCACTTCCAACTGCATATCTCAGATCATCTGCTCCTCAAGAATCGGCTGACTCCAACATGCTACAGATCCGCTTCCGCTGTTTCCGGCTTTCTCCGATTTTGTAAATAGTTCTCTCATAAGACTCCAGACGACTCCTGAGTTAATGACTCACATCTCTGATATGCTGCCATCGTTTCATTTATGTAGCGCATCGTTCACAGATCTCAGATCTCCATCCAGCCAGCGTGTTGCGCCGGCCGCCCTTTCTCCATCCGGAAATCGCGCCGCTCCCCATAAACTAGCCATACATTGCCGTTCCCAGCCATAGGCCCTCTGTTCGCTCCTCTTCTAGCGCCAAATCACGACAAAGCTGGCCGCGAGCGGTTGTCCACTCTTCTCGCGACCCGGTCCAATTTTTTGCAAAATTGGGAAGAACATCATCAAGATGCGAATTCTTCTTTTGATTTTCGGCGTCGCACTCCTCGCTTTATCCGTCCAATTTTTGCCTCGCAGAAATCGGGAGAAGAACATCGTCAAGAGGTGAATTTTTCTTTTGATTTTCGGCGTCGCATTCCTTGCATAACCTGCCCAATTTGTGTTTCACCGCAAACCGGGAAAGAATATCATCAAGAGGTGAATTCTTCCTTCAGTTTTCGATGTCACACTCCTCACTTTAGCCTTCTCATTTTCACTTCGACGCAAACCGGAAAAGAACATCATTTAGAGGTGAATTCTTCTTTCGATTTCTAGCATTGTAGTCCTTCCCAATTTCATACCTAACCCCATTCTTTTGCCAAGCATTACAAAAAAAAAAATGAATGTGTGATATATATATATATATATATATATATATATATATATATATATATATATTGTATATCTTCTTGTTTGAAGACTTCATTGTGCTCAAGAGGGCGTGACGAGATGAAAAACGGGATGTAGTGTCCCAAGACACCGCTCTCACTCAGAGGCGTGCAAAGCAACACCGTTAGATCGCTCCCCTAAGCGAATGCTACCAAAATTTTGATTTCTAGACTTAAAAAAAAGGGGAAAGGGGGATGAATATATATTACGTATGTCTTCTTTAGCTCACGAAGGCCTCGTTGTGCTCAAGAGAACGACGAGATGAAAATCGGTTATCTTGTCATAAGAACCGGTCACTACGCTCAAGAGCGTCAAAGTAAAAAATGTAGCCCTCACGGGGATGACGAGAGGCTAAAATTGCGTCAAATCTTTTGACTAAAAAAAATGGGAGGCGAAATGAAATGACTTAGAACGCTAAGTAAGAAAACTTACTAATTTTAAAATAAAAGCATCAAACAAAAAGGAGAAAAGTAAATGATGACAAACATAAATGTAAAATAAAATAAAAAGAAGAGTGAAAAGCACTTACAAAATTTATCTAAATAGAGTTGAAAGCCCATTAAAGCTTATAACCGCTCCCTTTCAAATGTCCTAACTCCAACACTTCAAACAAATGGAATAAAATAGGAGACTCCCTCTTGGCCTTATTTATAGAAATTAGAGGAGGTAGTGAGTGGGTTGCTTTCAAAAGAAAAAGAGGGGGGAAAATGAATGTAGAATAGTTGGAATAAAAAAAGAGGGGGGAAAATGAATATAGGAGAGTTTGAATAAAAAGAGTGGGAAAATGAGAATTACTTCGAGAAGTAAATCTTCTTCTTAAAATAGCAAATTAAATTATCATTTGAATCTAAATAAAAATGTCTTCTTATCACGAATCCTCTTTGTAGCAAGCAAGCGATACTAAATCCAATTCTATAAAATCATAGGGCTTCCTTTAATCAAAATTAAGAATTTCATTCTAATTATGATTTTCAAAATCAACTAAATCACTAATTAGGTGAAATTTATAAACACATGCATGTGCGTCGGACATAAAGATTTCAAGTGTAAATTTTAATGTCTGAAAAAGCTGTGCAGGCTAATGTTGGAATTAAATGAAAATCTGAAATTAATCTTATAATTAAGAAATAAACACCACAGAAAGTCTTAAATACACCTGCATTGGCCCCGACACTACGTTGAATGTTTAAATTCAAGTGTCTGAGGATGCTGCGCGGGTTGCTTCCCGGTTTAGTCTTAGAACTAGGTCCGGGTTAACAAAATCTAAAAACCTATAATAAGAGTTTCAAATCAGTGAAATATCTGAAAAATTGATTATATCATGTGACAGTAGATCTAGTCCTCTATTAACATCTAAACAGAGTTGAGATCTAAAGTTCTTAAACATATTCAAATTAATCAATTTTTCAAATGAAATTAAGTAAGCAATCAAATTGCTTAAATGGAATTCTATCATTAAAACATAAATCAAACTCAATCTATCCACCTTCTTGCTTTGTCGAGGGTGGCAAATTAAGAAAACTTCAGCTCATAATGGAGCCAATGTCAAATCAAGTGTTCTGCTATGTTTACTTTCAATCAATCTCAAGCCGGTGGGGCTGGCTGTCCTCTAAGCGTGTGACTTGGTAGAGCTCCACGATAAAGTAGTTACGAGGTGTTCTCGATCGAGTGGTTTGGCCAATCATGCTCCATTATATTATAATCACGGTAGTAGCATTATGCTCCCAATAGCTCGCCCTTTGAGTGAATCATAGGTATATTTGATAGAAAAGACCCTCGTCACTAAGGTAGACTTTAAGTCTGTCTTCTTAGACAAACATCACATCAGGTCTACAAGGATTTCTTGGACGACGTAACTCATGTGTTCCTGATAAGGATCCTTCGATCGGGTTGGGTCACCTCCTCTAACTAAATAGATTAGGACCACGCTGGGATGACGGAACCATGAGATCAAGATTGGGCACATCATCATTCCCCCCAACCATCTAGTTTAAGCTAAAATGATGAATTTCATAATTTAAATTCTAAAACTCCATATCTTTCTTATACCATGCATCTAGCGATCTAACAAACTAGCCTTGTCGAAAGTTCTCTCTCACTTATTGGGAGGGGTAATTAACTATAGGGGCTTGCGCCTATAAGAAACCTGGAACCAGATCTAAAATTCTCACAAAATGAGGGTAAAATCTCTCGGTAGTGTCTTATCTACTATTCCATTTGCCTTCTGAAAATTACACCGATACTTAAATCACCCTCTTCAATTCAATAAATTATCGAGAGATGGCAATTTTGAGAGCGACAAATATCTAACCCATAATTTAATCAATAATTTCATTAATAAATTAACAAAAGAAACTATTGCAATTATTGTTACTTTAAAAAAAATCACTCAATACTAAAAACTCGAATTTCTAAAACAAGACCACCAATTTTTAACTAAGGGTTATTTGATACGATGTATTTATAGTACAGTACAAAATAAATGCATATAATTTAGAAATTCAAATATTTGGTCTATTGCATTTCAAATGTAATGTATTTAATTAATGAATTCTAAATTTAATATTTTGCTCATTTTTATGTATTTGAAATTAATAAATGGTGTTTGGGTTCGTGAAAAAAAGAATAATAAAATAAATACAATGTAAAAGTAATGCAGTATATTTGGATTACTTTAACTTATTTGGTTGAAAACTATACAAATACATGATTTTTTTTTGATAAAAATAAATATAATGTAAAATATTTTTGAGATTATGAGTGATGGTGACGACTTGGTATTACAAATACATCATATTTATTTTCTATTATAAGATAAATTTAGATTGTTTTATATCTATGATCAATTACCTGCCATTACAATGATTATTTTTCGTACACTTCAAACATAAAATGACATGATGTTATTATGTAATCTCAGCAATATTATGAAATAAACTTATAACATAGAGATTAAGCTACTCTTTGCTCCCTACGATCTGTAGCAAATGAATATGCTAATTAGCGTCCCAATTCTTTCCAGAAGAAGAAGGCTCGTCGTCGTTACGACCATCGTTCTGCTTGCTACGGGCAACCTCTGGATGGAATGAAAACTCCCTCGTAAAAAATGAAAACTTCGGGATTCGACGATTGTCCCACACAAAATCAACTATCAACCCATCAATATCGAGCTCAGTATTCCCGATGGGTTGCCTCGCAGTATTTTTCATGAAGACCGTCTCACCATCTATTTTCAACGTCATCAGTGTTCTAACTTCTTCATCAAAACTTATCACAACACAATGTGTGTCACCGTCGTAAGAAAGCCTTCGACGAAAGTGTCTCTCTCGTCTTATGGCATGAAATACTTCCTTATTCAACTTCAATAAAGCGTGGTTCCTTCACGGGTTGCTCTTCATGGGTGGCGGAGTCGACTCTCGAAGTTTCTTCATTGTTGTTTAGAGAGATAAATTCTTATCATTATTTCATCTCATGTGATATAAGAGAATTATATTTGTATGTGTGTGAAGACACTCAAAGAAGAAATGGGGCTTCAACAGGAATGTTTTTAATGAGAATAGATGGGTGTGTGTAGGTTAAATTTAGAGAAATATTTATTTTCCTTCTTTATTTTATCAAAGCCAACTCAGCTTCCATTCAAGGCTTCTTACCACTTATAAATCCTTTTGTTTCATGAAACTCCTCTCATTGAGAGCCACTGCAACAATGCATTTTCCTTTGTTAACAATGAATGAGAACATATTCATAACATTAAATGCTTCGGATCTTGTCATATTATTTCGAGTTCAATCTGTATACTATTTTTGATATAATTTATATCATAATATTATCCTACATAAAATTTTCTCATTTTAATAAATAAATAAATAATTTAATAATAAGAAATATAAAATAAGAGATGAATTTCTTAAACAAACATTATTTTTTTTAAGAGATCAAAATTTTATATGTTAGAAATTTGACTTATATGCCACATATTGCCCAAAATTAGAGAAATATCATTGTCTTATTTTATAAAAAAATATACCTGAAAGTTTAATTTGAATTAAAATATCTCCTGTTGTATGTGGAATACTGATTTAAGTCAAGCATGCCCAACATTGATTCTGAAGATAGTAGAATAAGCATTAAACTAAGGTCGAATTAAATAAGATAGGTTATATTCTAAAGAATTTTAGAAATAAATCAAACTACATTCTTATTAAATTATAGTACATATAACAAAATCAGATAAAATTCATCTGAATTTACAAATTTATAAGAATTATTATTCATAACAGTGATTTCAAAACAATTCTAAAACTCGCAAGATAAGTACAAATCAGAATTATACTAATTTCACTCTTATCTAATATGTAATTGTTTTATTTGCCTTCACTGCAATGTTACTACGTGCCAGTAAAATTTAAAATAACAGCAATTCTTTTTATTTAATATTTCCAAACATCAATAATTTCAAAAAGAAAATAAGAATCTTACCAATTTAATAGTAAAAAGAGCAATTTCTTTTCCTAGAGTTTATAACATTTAAATGGACAGATCCAAGCAATAACTATGGCCACGAGCACATCAAGCAGGAAGAAAGAATTTAGGATGAGAAATTACCCAAAAAGAGAGTTTTGAGAGGGGCAGTTGCCGCCGACTGCCGACGGCGAGGAAACGGGTGGAAGTGCGATGGCGTCACGGCGATGAAGAGGGGTTTCAGGGTCGGCACTTGGACGGAGAGAGCGCGGGAGAGTTCATGGGAACGGGAAGTGATGCAGAGGCAATGTTTCTGATTTTAAAGTATTAAGGTTTTACTTGAAAACAAAATCAGTTTTAGTTGGCCGGATTAGTGGGGGGCACGTGCGGTCATTGCCCTTACTGTAGCTCTGTCGATGACTGCATCCCTTATCAATTCACAGTAACTATTGAAAATGAATTTGTAAAATCTCAAGCTTTTTTTTTTACAATATATTGCAAGAACAATCTAATATTCAAGTACGAATAATAAAATTAGTAATTACTGTATATTTATAATATGAATGCCATTTATTCGATATTCATAACTTTTTAATATTCTCAATGAGATATGATATGCCGCCATAATGTTCTTTTGATTCATAGAAGTTCGATAGCTTGAGACAAAGTTCTTGAATCTGAATGTATTTTAAGATTCTTTTTTTACGTTGATACCATCAATAAAAATTCTAAAATGATGAATAGTAAATCAAGTGATCCTATAAAGATGAGTTGATTATGATTTTGAAATAAATTATATTTTGTGAGACAACACTAAATTATTTGCTATATATTATATTTAAATATATTCAAAATAAATTTTAATTATTTTAAATATTTATAAAAATAATTATCATGATCAAATATATTTTATTTCAAATCAAAATATATTATAATAAATAAAAATCCAAAACAAAAATTATAAGTGATCTTAAATAGCCCCTTAATATCTTATTACATAATCTCACATTTCATTGCTATTTATACTTATAAAACAAAAAATTAGCCCAAAATGACAAGTAAATAAACATGTTCATAGTGCTCCTGTTGCTCGTCTGCACGGCAATCAGACTCGCCGCCGCCGCGGCTGCTGCTCTCTTCAGCCCTCGTACGGGATGAATATTCTCTCGTGTAGAATAAAAATTCTCTCAGGATCGGAAGGAGATTCCACAGAAAGTCAACCACCGTCCCATCAATATTGATCACAAGCCTCCCTCGTATTTGCGCCACCGTCTCTACCTCATAAATCCTCCTTCCATCTATGATCAGACTCATCTTCGTTCCTTCCCCTTCGTCAAACATTATAACGAGGACATGTGACTCACCATCAGGTAAGAACCGCGCCTTCATGACGGAGAGAGTGTTACCGTATCTCACGGCGTACAGAATCTCATGATCAAAATGCTCTAAAGCCTCTCGAGAGAGAGCCACCAAGTATGTAGAGGACGCTGGACCAGACGCGGCTGCTCAACGTCGGTGTCAGAGCGGTGGCAGCAGATTTTGGTGATTCTCTTCAACATGATTCAAAGAGAAAGGTTGCATGATTCTTATGTTTTGTTGCTTCTCCTGCATGAAAATTAAGAGATTCTTAATTAGGTATCAATTTATAGGGTTGTAGCCTGCATTAAAATCGCTTTTTTCTTAATTATTATTATTATTATTGTAGAGGCAAAACTTAATGCTTTGAAGCTCGGCTCCTTCATTCCTGCTAACGAAGGAAAACGTTTCGCTGCAGCGTCGCGCCTGAAGAAGAAATTGACGAAACAAAAGGATTTTTAAGCTGTTAGTAGGGGTGTGCATTAGATGGTTCAAACCGAAAAATCGAATCGAACCGATGTTAATTGATCGGTTTGGTTCGGTTTTTATATTCATTATTTGGTTTTTGGTTGAAATTATGGATTAATACGGTTTTATGATTTTTGGTTCAGTTTTAAGTTATTAAATTTGGTTTACTTAAACCGATTATTGCGATTATAGATTAGGTTCACTGAGCCTATTTCTCGCCTCGCCTCCTCGAGTCCGGAGTCGCGGATGAGTTGAGTTGAGCCGAGTCGAATAATCGATTTACTTAGAGACGCTTCGGAGTTCAGAGTGTTCATTCCTCGACTCTTCGATGGCCGATGCGCCGATGCCATACACTTCTTCAAGGATGGAGAGTCTCGAGTCTCGACTAGGGCATAAGGCATTCGGCGGCATTCCAAGCTGGTTCCGGGCCTTCCGGCGATTTCGAATCTCTGACTTTGATCTTTTGGGCTTTCCGCTTTCGTCACTTTCCTATTTGCGACGCCGACTTCTCCTTCCTTTTTTATTTTTTTGCCCTAGCAGATGCCGGATAGCCGATAGCCTACATCTACAGCCTACAGGTTCTGTGACTTATGTCTTCACTCTTCACGTTCACTCTTCCCATCTGATTTCGAATTTAAGTCTCTTTGATTCTTTGAGAGGAGCAGTGTAATAACTAAATCACATTATCTCAACTCTCTCTCTCTCTCTCTCTCTCTCTCTCTCTCTCTCTACTCCTTCCTTTGTTGAAATTTTGTTGATGGTTTGAATGTTTGATTCAGCCTGGGTGAGCAGTGGCCAGTGGGTCGATTTGGTTTATTGTGAGCCTGTGTGAATTGTGATTGTGTCGTCACTGTCGTAGTGTCGTGGACTTTATACTTTGAGAGGTAACAACCAACAGGTAAGAACTAAATCACATTATCTCAACTCTCTCTCTCTCTCTCTCTCTCTATACTCCTTCCTTTGTTGAAATTTTGTTGATGGTTAGAATGTTTGATTCACTGCATCTAACGTTTGGTTTATTGTGATTTGTGAGCCCTGTGAATTGTGATTGTGTCACATCGTGGACTTTATTGGTTGTTGATGGTTTAGGTTTTATGCTATCTATCATGTTGGTTCTTGGAAGTCCGGAAGAGCCCTTTTGGAAGAAGTGAATTTTTTTTCTTATTGATAAAGAAAAAAAAAGTGCCCTATGAAGTTTGTGTTTGTCTGCTGCGGTTCTGCCTAGTGCTTACTACCTAGTGCCTATGAAGTATGAACATGCTAACTGCTAAGTGCTAACGTGAAATTACATGCTCTTTAGTCTTTACATCATCATTGCTATCGCGATTATAGTATAACATATGATTTGAACTTATCGCCTATCTCTATGCTCAACTCTCAAGGATAACTGGTTTTATGCTTCATTCTAGTATGACATGTAGTATGTAGATCAGATGCATGTCTTGGAAAAATAAAGCAAGCCTTATGATGTTTTTTTTATCTTAGTGTTTTTAAATGCAACTATGCAAGTAATGCAAATTAATTTATTGGGATGGTTTTAATAAAAATAATATTGAACGGTAATGTTGAGAAATGTGACATTATATTATAATATTTGGGATGAATTGCTAGATGGATGATTGAGCTGATTGCGCATTACAATTTGTTAACATGATTCACATGAATTAACATTGTTCAATTATTCATGTCTTTTTTTCTTCTCAATATTGTAGCATCCAAGCGTCTTTAATTGAAGTAAGTTTTGTTGATGTAATTTATTAAAGCATGCTTTTTTTAATTCTTTTTAATTTATTTAATTTTTTTATTCTAGAAGTAGAAACATGTCACAAGTTGGAGATAGTTCAAACACCGTTTCCTCAGAGCTATGACCGATTCAGAAGTTCAACTTACAGAATGCTGTCGATGAGAAACCACCAATTTCAAAAAAAAGAAAAGCTCCTCGACCTAGATCCAAGTATGGGATCACTTTGTGAGGTATACTAAGGGAGAAAAAATGAGTAAGTGTAATTATTGTGGGAAATCATATCACGGATCCAAAGATTAATGACACTTCAAACTTAAGGGCACATCTTTCTTTATGTCGAAGAATCCTATTAAAATGAATCAAATCAAACTAAACTTGCATTTCAGTGGTAAAGGTGAGGAGCAAGTCTTAAGGCATGAAGATTTGACCAAGAAAATGTAAGGAAAGCTTTAGCAATGATGGTTATTGCAGATGAATTACCTTTCAAGCATGTAGAAGGTTGGGGTTTAAACATTTCATGGGTTGTCCAATATTTCAAATACCTTCACGGTGTACATTGACACGCATTGCTTTAAATTTTATCGTGATAAGAGAGCAATTTTAAAAATCTTTTCAAAAGTCCATAGAGTTTGTCTTACATCGATACTTGGACATCAATTCAACGAATTAACTATATGTATCACGCATTTTATTGATGATGATTGGAAACTCAATAAAAGAGTTATAAACTTTTGTCCAATCTATAGTCATAGGGGAGAATTACTGGGTCAACAAGTTGAGAAGTGTCTTGTAGATTGGGGGATTGAAGCAATTTTTACTGTGACTATTGATAATACAAGTTCTAATAATGGCATCATCACGCACCTACAAAAAAAATTTGGCAAAAGGGGAGGTAGTATTCTAGATGGGCGCTTCTTACATATGAGATGCATAGCTCACATTGTTAACTTAATTGTGCAAGATAGCCTGAAAGAGATATCTGAATATGTCTGTCATGTTCAAGAGCGAAGATATATTCGCCCTCATATAGTGAAGAAGATCTTATATAGTGAAGCAGTACACAACCGCCCTCTATATATTACCGCAAAAGTGATGATCTTGAATTGAATATTGATCGATCGTTCTTCTATCAATCTTATGAGTCTAAAAGTATTAAGAGGATTATCACTTGATATCCAACACCTTGGGAAAGATAAGTTGATGGTTCATGGTTTCAATGAAAATGGGCAGAAAACTCTGGGCTCTTTTATTCTCCCACTCAAGTTCAGAGATTTATATACAGAAGCCAAGTTTCATGTAATCGATGTCGATACATCATTTAGAGCTCTCTTGGGCCGGCCGTGGCTGCATGAGTATGGTATGGTCCCATCAACTATGCATCTATGTATGAAGTATCTGAAAGATGGAGAAGAATTCAGAATTCTCGGTAACCTACAATCATTCTTCACAATGAAATAAAAGATTTATGAAGACGAAAATATTTCATTCCTAAAGAGCTGAGCCAACAAAGCCTCTTGAAGGAGTATCCACTGTGAACTAAAAGTAATTTCATAAAGTGAAAGAGCATAAGAAAAGGGGAAGAAAGAAGGAAATGCCAACTCTCCCTAAAGCACTCGATTCTGCACCTAAGTCAAGCAATTTAGTTCCTCATTTGGGAAGTGACACTGAAGAAGGAGAAGATATTTCTGTCAAACCTAAGGGAACTTATAAGCTTTCAAGAAAGGCAGAGTATGAAATAAGTGATTCTGATTCAGACTATGATTTTGAATCGCTTATAGAAATAGAGTTCAAATGGTCGCATCGAGAAGGATAGCTTACTTGGCGTCGATGACTCACTCAAAATTATACCCATCCCTCGACAGTGCTTTAAAGAAATCACTCTACTAGAGGTTCATGATATTGAAATATTGATAACATTCTATGTGTCGTCATTGAGTGAGAGTGGCAAAATAGAAACTCTATTTTATAAATCTAAAGAGTCTCAGCCTCACAACTTTGATCAGCCTACTCAACATAAAAATTATGATGAGATAGTGCCGACAGGAATACCAATATACTATCCACAGAAATTATGAAGAATGATGCATAAGCTTGGAATTGAGATTACTAAATATAGAACCCAAATCTTTAATAAGATGTGGAGCCAAAGAAGTCCTCAAGCATCACTAAGAA
Source organism: Cymbidium sinense (assembly GCA_021442155.1). Classification (NCBI taxonomy): domain Eukaryota; kingdom Viridiplantae; phylum Streptophyta; class Magnoliopsida; order Asparagales; family Orchidaceae; genus Cymbidium; species Cymbidium sinense. The sequence continues at coordinate 48,142,508 of CM038225.1, read as the reverse complement.
GTGATAAGTTTATTACTAAAGGTTGGGTTCGCCCACAAATCTCATCAAAATAGAGCTTGTTATAATATAATAAGGAGATAAACTCATAAGGACGAAGAAGATGATTTCCATAAATTTTTTCTTAAAAATGATGAAGAAGTAGAAGCCAAGCCCGCACCTGAAGAACATGAAGATGGTGGATAAATAGCTACTATGGATGAACTTAAAGAAATCAACCTAGGAGCTGAGGATGAGCTCCATCCAACTTTCGTCAATGCCCTTCTGCCTGATGAGAAAGTTGAAGAGCTAAAAATGCTAGTCTATGAATTCAAGGATTATTTTGCCTAGACATATTCTGAAATGTCAGGCTTATCCTCTGATGTAGTTGTTCATAAACTAGCTATTAAACCAGATGTGATGCCTATTAAATAAGCTCCTAGGCGAATGAGATTGGAGATTGAAGAACGTAATGTGAAACTAAAAGTGATCAAGGTGCTTCATCCGAGAGAAGTATGCAGATTGGATAGCCAACATTATCCCAGTTAGGAAGAAGAACTGCCAAATATGTCTCTGCATTGACTTCCGGGACCTAAATAAGGCGTGCCCAAAAGATGACTTTATGCTTTCAATATCAGAACTATTAGTGGACAATACTTTCAACTATGACATGTTCTCATTCATGGACAGATCGTCAGGATACAACCAAATCAAAATGGCACCTAAAGATTAAAAACATATATCGCTCGTAACACCTATTGGCATCTATTACTACACGGTCATGCCCTTTGGCTTAAAAAATGCTAGAGCTACATACCGAAGAGAAATGATGCGTATTTTTGATGAGTTGATTCATCAAAAGGTGGAATGTTATGTCGACGATTTGGTAGTAAAAAGCTTGAATCGTGAAAACCACTTCAAAGACTTGAGAATTGTACTAGAGAATCAAAAATGATCTCAAGATGAATCCTCTAAAATGTGCATTCGGGGTATCCTCCAAAAAATTCTTGGGGTACATTGTACGTCACAGAGGTATTGAAATTAATCCTACTAAAATCAAGGCAATCGTGGAGATGCCTCCATCGAAAAGTTTATGTCAGCTTAAATCTTTACAAGGACAGCTCACATTCATCCGTTGATTTATTTCAAACCTATCAAGACATTGTCAACCATTGGCAATGTTAATGAAGAAGGACGCTCCATTTAAGTAGTACAAGGAGTGCCAAGAAGCCTTCAATAGCATTAAAAGCTACCTGCTAAATCTACCAATCCTTGTAGTGCCTACTCCTGGGAAACCCCTCATTCTATACACAGTTGCATTAGAAGAGTCCCTTTGAGCATTATTGGCATAACATAATGAAGAAAGCAAAGAGAATGCTCTTTATTATATAGGGCTAAGAGTAGAAATGAGATACTCTTCGATAGAGAAGCACTGCCTAGCATAAATCTTTGCAGCCCAAAAGCTTCATCACTATATGTTATCCCACAAGATTACCCTCATCTCAAGGATTGATCCGGTACTTGATGACAAGACCAAGACAGTCAGATAAGATGATTGCTTTTACAATTTGATATCAAATATGTTAAAAGCAAGGAAGGGACAAGTCTTAGCAGATTTTCTTACTGCACATCACATCCTTGCAGACTCTTCTCTTAATGATATTTGTCTGATGAGCAAATTATGCTCATTCATGAAAAAGAAAAATTACAAATTTGAAAATTGTACTTTGATGGAGCCTCATCGATCAAATAAGTCCAACACCTAAATTTCCCAAGAGCAAGAGCAGGAATCGGCATCATCTTCATAACACCAGAAAGAGGGATAATGAGACAATCATATGGATTGATTGAACCAAGAACTAATAATAAAGTTGAATACGAAGCATTAATGGCAGGTCTAGAAGAAGCTATTTTCATAGGCATTCAAAACTTGCTTATTTTTGGTGATTCTCTATTTATTATAAATCAAGTACATGGCATCTATAGAATTAACAAGCTTGAGTTAACTTTCTATCACAAGCGAGTTCTCAAGCTTATGAAGTAAATACCAAATATCACACTAACTCGAGTCTCTCGATCCGAGAATAGTAAAGCCGATTGCTTGGAAAAATTAGCTAAGGAAATGGCAAGTATGAATGGTGATTATGTCATGATCGGCATATTTACCCGATGAGTCTTAGAGCCAGTAAAGTATCAATCCCCGTAGATAGGGATTATCAAATCTGACCCAGCAGGATGCAACTCAGGTTGCTCCTCATACTCCCCAAAATCAATAAGAAGTTGTACCAAGAAGAGCTAAGAATGACATTGCCTCAGAAAAATAGTGTGAAGCCTTTGTTATAGAAGAGTCACGTGATCGGAGGCAACCCTTCATCGACTACTTTAAAGAAGGCAAATTACCAAATAATAAATCATTGACCAAATTGAGAAGAGAATGCTACGCTATGCTTTCTAATAATACTTTATATCATAGATCATTCAACAAATGTGTACGATGCCTAAATATAAATGAAGGTACCAAAGTGATGGTTGAAGTTCATGAAGGACTTTGTGGTGCACATCAGTCAAGTCCCAAGATGGCAGTAAAGATCAAAAGCATGGGCTATTATTGGCAATCTATGGTGAGAATCAGATATCATGCTAAGAGATGCCATGAATGCCAAGTACATGGGAATATAATCCATCAACCTCCAAATCCACCACACCCACAATACCATCTTGACCATTCGAATGCTGGGGTATAGATGTAATTGGACCAATTGATCCACCGTCACACCGTTTCATCCTAGCAGGGACTAACTATTTCTAGATTTGAAGTGTCACGCCGAATAAATTTTGATAATGGTACAGCCTTCAAAAATATAAAGATTTATAGATTCGTCGATTGACACAAAATTGATTGGTGATACTCCTCAATATATAATCCAAGAGCAAATGGTTTGGCAGAGGCTTTCAACAAGATATTGGTCAAACTGCTCAAGAAGATTCTCACTAAAAATAAAAGAGAATGGCATAATAAGCTAATAGAGGCTCTATGGGCATATCAACTACCTACAAGACGCTCGCTAAAGCCACACCCTATTCATTGGTATTTGGAACTATAGCAATTCTTCTGCTTGAAGTTGAGTTATCTTCACTTTGAGTAGTCATCCAATACAATCTAACTGAAGATCAAAATGCTCATATGAGGATGGAGGAACTCAACGCGCTTAATGAAGTTATATTGCAAACTCATCAAAATCTAGAAGTCTATTAAGCAAAGATGTCCAAGGCTTTTTACCATACGGTGCGGCCTCAAACATTCCAAAAAGGAGAATTGGTTCTAGTGCTGAGAAAACTAATTATCCCCAATCAAAAATTCAGTGGCAAATTTGAGCCTAATTGGGAAGGCCCTTTTATCATTGAAAAAGTATACCAAAGAGGGGCATACCAACTCATCAACCTAAAGGGTGAAAGACCAATGCCACCAATTAATGGTCGATGCCTGAAAAAGTATTATACAAGATGAATACATTCTCGGTATAATAGAAATTCACCGCAAAGACAAGAGATTTAGTATATTTATTTAGGTCGACATTGTGCTTTATGCCGAGATCCCTAAATAAATATACTCACTTCAGATGAAAGAACTTTTCTATAAAATGCTCACATTACACAGAGGGCATTTTTAGATTTATATACATAGATGAAAGCAATGTTACATGTTAAAACCCTCTTAAGAGCATATCAATTCAAATATTGATGTAATTGTTAGTTTCATCTTGAAAGCTCTTCTAAATGTGCTTTAGAATTCTCCTTGCAAGACATGGGGCATTTTTTTAGTTTATGTAAGTTTATTTGAGTTTACATTGCTACCGTATACAGATCCTCGAATATATGTCGATTCAGTTGACATCGGCATAGCGTCAAATCCTTGAATATATCTATAATTCTCATTGTTAAGTTGCAGGCTCCTACAGAAACAAAAAAGAATCTATTGCTACGCATGAAAAAAAAAATAGTCTCAAATGTCAAGAAAAGTTTTCTCCCAAATGTCGGAGATCAAGTCAAAAGAACTCCCACTCAAGGCTTCGATCAATTAAGTTGAGAAACATCAACATCCACATCATCCCAGACATGAATGGATTCTAAAGGTCAAACTCAATAAGCCCATAAATGGCTGAATTACTGACGCTCTCCTCACTCAACAAGTCGTAAGGAAAGGTCGTAGTGAAAGAGCTCGCTTGTCGGCCCCGATGATGAAACCACCAACCCACTACAGTTTAAGTCAAAGACACGAGTAGTTTCTAAAGGTCGAACTCAACAAGCCTAAATAAGGCCGAGTTGTTGACGCTCTCCTCACTCAACAAGCCATAAGAAAAGGTTGCACAAGCTAAATTGGAATTAAATGAAAATATAAAATCAATCTCATAATTCAGAAATAAAATAACCTAAATTACTAAACACCCGCATGGGCCCCGACATTATGCTGAATGTTTAAATTCAAGTGTCTGAGAATGCTGCGCGGGTTGCTTCCCAGTTTAGTCTTAAGATTGGGTCCAGGTTAACAAAACTTAAAAACCTATAATAAGATTTTCAAATCGTGAAATATCCAGAAATTAGGTGACGTAGATCTAATCCTCAAGCAGCAAATAGAGTCGATGTGATTTAAAGCTCTTAAATATATTCAAATTAATCAATTTTACAAATCAAATTAAGTAGCAATCTGAAACTACTTAAATGGAATTCTATCATTAAAATCTTAAATCAAAATTCAATCTATCCACCTTCTGCAATTGTTTATCAAAGATGACAAATTAAGAAAACTCACAAAGGAGCTAATGTCAAATCAAGTGTTATGCTATGTTCACTCTCAACCAATATCACGCCAAAGGACGCGTTGCCTGTCCGACGCATGGCACAAGATCCATGATGAAGCGATTACCGAGTCCTCGATCGTGGTTTGGCCACCCCATTATATTACGATCACGACCAGAACAGATGCTCTCCAATGGCTCTACCCTTTGAGTTGTGAATCACATGGTATACTTGATAGGACAAACAACCCTCTGTCAGCTAAGGTAGACTTAAGACTATCTCCTTAAATAAATATCACCCCAGGTCTACAAGGATTTCTTGGACGACGTAACCCATGTGTTGCTGATGAGGATCTTTCTGTCAGGTTGGGTCGACTACCTCTTCTGATTAGTAGACTAGGGACCACAACGGCCCGGGATGACGGAACCATGGGATCTAGATCGGGCACGTCATCATTCCCCCAACCATCCGGCTTGGCGATTCATAATTTTAAATTCAAACTCTACATGTTGCTACGATACGCCACGATTCGACGGTGGTTTTAATCATTACTTTTTTCTAAACAAATTTGAAAAATACAAAGACATTTTCTTTTGTTCTCAAAATTGTTGAAAAACTTATTTCATATTACATCCATACAAAGAAATGACAAAACAAATAATAATTTCACTTAGATGATAAGGTGTTGAAGCAACAGGTGAGCATGAGCATTGGTCGTTTAGGTTGGTTGGTTTAATTTTTTGTTAAACCGAACAAACCGAACCAAATAACTTAAAATAATCAAACCATCCAAATAATATATAAATCCGAACTAACCAAACCGAACTATAATTCGGTTTATTCGGTTCGGTATTCGGTTAAACTGAATAGCATATAAAATAAAAAAATAAAAAATTTAATGAACTAATTAATTAAAACATTCTAATAAATTTTATACATTAAAAATTTTTTAGTCAATTAGAAATTTATAAATATATACAAATAATTAAGCATTTACAATCAAAATTACATATTTGACTTCTTAACTAATTTTGATTTATTTGATTTATTTCATTTATTCAATTTAACGTATCTTTTAAAAAAATGAAAATCGAATAACTAGTCATTTACATCAAAAATTTCTAGATTTAAAACCGAACCAACCAAATAACGTCAATTCGTCCAGTTTTTTTGTGAACTAGTGTACACCCCACAGATGTAAGTGTTCATAGTCAACTATGTCAAGCAATAATAAAATTAATACATATTTTTTTGAGTAGCGTGCTTAAAAATACACTCTAAGAGAAAATCTTAATATGAAACTCTTTTTATACGTATGCTTTTAAAATATTAAAATTTGGCATATAGTTGCATGGGAATGACTTTTTAAAAAATTACAATTTTAAAAAAAATATTAAATCATGATAATATATGATCCACATACTCAAAAATGCATTAAAATTATATAAACCAATTAATTATCTAACCTATAATTTAATCAATAATTTCATTAATAAATTAACAAAAGAAAATGTTGCAATTATTGTTACTTCAAAAAAATCACTCAATACTAAAAACTCGAATTTCTAAAACATGACCACCAATTTGTAACTAAGGGTTATTTGATACGATGTATTTATAGTATAGTATAAAATAAATACATAAATTTAAAAATTCAAGTATTTGGTCTATTGCATTTCAAATGTAATATATTTAATTAATGAATTCTAAATTTAATATTTTGTTCATTATTTATGTATTTGAAATTAATAAATGACCAATTTGGTTGCCTAAAAAAAATACAGTATAAAATAAATACAATATAAAAATAATACAGTGTATTTGGATTACTTTAACTTAATTATATAAATATTTTTTTTTGATAAAATAAATATAATATAAAATATTTTTAAAATTATGAGTGATCACCCTACTATTACAAATACATCATATTTATTTTTTATTATAAGATAAATTTAGATTGTTTTATATCTATGATCAATTACCTGCTATTACAATAATTATTTTTCTTCAAACATAAAAATGACATGATGTTATTATGTAATCTCAACAGTACTATGAAATAAACTTATACAATAGAGATTAAGCTACTCTTTCCTCCCTACGATCTGTAGCAAATGAATATGCTCATTAGCGTCCCAATTCTTTGCAGAAGAAGAAGGCTCGTCGTCGTTACGACCATCGTTGCTGCTGCTTCGGGCAACCTCTGGATGGAATGAAAACTCCCTCGTAAAAAAATAAAACTTCGGGATTTGAAGATTGTCCCACACAAAATCAACTATCAACCCATCAATATCGAGCTCAGTATTCCCAATGGGTTGCGTCGCAGTATTTTTCATGAAAACCGTCTCACCATCTATTTTCAACGACATCAGTGTTCCAACTTCTTCATCAAAACTTATCACAACACAATGTGTGTGACCGTCAGGTAAGAAGCGAGCCTTAGTGACAGCGAAAGTGTCTCTCTTATGGCATGAAATACTTCCTTATTCAACTTCAATAAACGTGGTTCCTTCACGGTTGCTCTTCAAGGGTGGAGTCCATTAAATTTCTCGAGTTTCTTCATTGTTGTTTAGAGAGAGAGATAAATTCCTATACGTATTTCTTCTCATCTGTGATATAAGAGAATTATATTTGTATGTGTGCGAAAACACTCAAAGAAGAAATGGGGCTTCAACAGGAATGCTATTAATGAGAATAGATGGGTGTGTAGGTTAAATTTAGAGAAATATTTATTTTCCTTCTTTATTTTAACACTTCCATTCAAGGCTTCTTACCACTTATAAATCCTTTTGTTTCATCAAACTCCTCTCGAGAGCCACTCCAACAATGCATTTTCCTTTGTTAACAATGAATGAGAACATATAAAAAAAATTAATTAATAATAAATTCATCCAACTGTCTTCCACGATTATTTATCAGGGGTGACAAATTTAATGTTAACCCAAGCTGTCAAAGGAGACAATGTCATATTATGTATACTACTATATTCATACTAAAAACCTTCTACACTACTAAGGACGTGGCCAGTATCCTTTGTCCGTGTTATTTGGCCGATGGCTCCACATATGAAGTGGTTATGACGAGCCCTCAACTGGTTTGGCCTAGCTCCACTAAATTACGATCCTGCACGGTAGCCCTATGTTCCTCAATGGTTTTCTATCCCCTTTGAGTTGTAGATCATAAGATATACCTAATAGGGCATAAAGCCCGCTGTTAGCTATGGTGGACTTAAGATTGTCCCCTTTGACAAATATCACCCGCGGTCTCTTTGAACAAAGCAACCCATGGCTGCTAACAAGGATCCGTCAGTCATGTTGGGTCAACTGTCTCCTCTGACTAAGTGGACCAGGGACCATAATAGAGATGACGAAACCATGGGATCTTGAGACGCGTCATCATTCCCCAACTATATGCTTCTGCATCAAAAAATGATGAATTTCATTAAATTTCAAATGAATTGTTGCTATTATAAGCTAAGCAATTAATGACTTAATTAATTGAATTCCCTCTCACTAATTGGGGAGGGATAATTAACTATAGGTGCTTTGCTTATAGGAAACTTGGAACCATATCTAAAGTCTTCACCAAATGATGAAATCTCTGAGTAGTGCCTTATTTATCCACTACAATCATCATCCCTTAAGAAAATTTCTTTTCACAAAACCTATACTCTCCTTTCATGCCTTAAGAAATTCATCATTTTAGCTTAAATGGTTGGAATGATGACATGCCCGATCTAAATTCCATAATTATTCAGGCATCCGGTCCTAGTCTACTTAGTCGAGGAGGTAGTCCACCCAACGAAGGATTTTTTCGAACACATGGCTACGTCATCCAAGAAATTCTTGTAGACACAGGATGGTGTTTGTCTAGGAGACAATCTTAAGTCTACCTTTGAGAGGGTTGTTTGCCTCTATCAAGTATACCCCATGATTCACAATTCAAAGGCGAGATCCATTGGAGCATACAGGCTGATGATCATAATATAATGGGCCACCACCCGTCGGACTCTATAATGCTTCATTTGTGGAGCCTATTGCGCCGTAGTCGAGGACACGGGCCACATCCTTCGGCATAGATTAATTGAGAGTGAACATAACAGAACACTTGATTTGACATTGGCTCCTTTGTGAGCTAGAGTTCTTAATTTGTCACAAAATGCGAAGGTAGATAGATTGGGTTTGATTTAAGTTTTAATGATAGAATTCAATTTAAATAATTTTTAGATCGACACTCAATTTGAGTTAATTTGATTAATTTTGATATATTTAAGAGCTTTAGATCCTCAAGTTTCGAGGATTAGATCTCGTCATCATAATCAATTTCTCAGACATTTCACTGATTTGAAACTCTTATTATAGGTTTTTGTCTAAGGAGACAATCTTAAGTCTACCTTAACTATCAGAAGGTTGTTTGTCCTCAAGTATACCCATGATTCTCTCGAGGCAGAGCCTCTGACTCATTCATTGATAATATAATAGAACGGTCAAACCACCTATCGAGGACTGGTGTGCTTCATTGTCAGCTCCCGCAGCGGTGGACAGGACCACGTCACTTAGCAAGAGATTGATTGAGAGTGAACATAGTATAATACTTGATTTGACATTAGCTCCTTTTTATAGTTTTCTTAGTTTGTCACCCATTGCGGTGGATATATTGAGTTTAATTTTAATCTTTTAATGATAGAGTTTCATTTAAGCGGTTTGGATTGATATTTGATTTGATTTCAAAATTTTAATTAATTTGAGTATGTTGAAGAGCTTTAGATCTTAACTCTATTTAGTTGCTAATAGAGGATTAGATCTATCACGTAATCAATTTTTTTTTTGATTTGAAACTCTTATTATAGGACTTTTAGGTTTTGTTAACTAGGCGTCATAAGACTAAACCGGAAACAACCAGATTCTCACTTGAATTTAGGCGTAGTGTGGGGTTCATCGGTGTTTATAAGTTATTTCACATAATTAGTGATTTGTTGATCTTGAAAATCATAATTAGAATGAAATTAATTTTTATATTGAAAGAAAGCTCCATAATATTTGTAAATTTTGATTTAGTATCCTTATCTACTTGTACAAAGGGTTTGCGTCCGTTAAGAAGGTGTTTTGATTTAGATTCTAAAAAGTTTAATTTGTTGTTTTAAAGAAGATTTATCCCTTAGAGTAGCTTTCATTTTCCACCTCTTTTGTTTTTTTGTGTTTATTGTATGTTATTTTTCATCCCCATTTTATTATTTGGAGTTTTAATTTGAATTTTAGCTTTAGGTTTCCTTGCTTAACATTCTTAAGTAGATTCATTTATGCTCCTTTTTTTTAAGTCAAAAGATTTGGCCAATTTTGACCTCGGCATCATCCTCAGCGTAAAATTTGCATCAGTATTTTGGCCTACGCGATGGCGTGGTTGTGTCCTTACCTTCAATCCCCACGATGGTATATAACGAGCCTTCAATCACGTAAAGTGAATATATAAATAGTCAAAATTTTGGCATTTCATAATGGGTGTCACACGATGGTTTTGGCTTATGCGATGAAGCGTGAGCGTGTCTTCACTCCGCATCCGTCTTTTTTACCGCTATGCCTAATGGGTATTAGGTCTTGAAAACTACTGAAAAAAGCACAAGCACAAATATTCATACATAATATATCTTTTTTTTTGTTCTGATAAGCGTCTTTCTTTGCATGGTATGTATCCATTATGCCGTATCCTGAAATCTGAACATCAAAGCCTTCTTCCTGCAATTTACTAATCAGAGGCAAACTTCCAGTAAGAGAATATGGTTTTGCATATCCAATCACTTCTTCAGTTGCTTTTGCATAATGCATGAAATCTATGGGAGTTGAGATCACAAGCAACTACGGTCATTGCAGCCTCATCGAAACTAATAGCAAGCCTTCCCCGCAAATTTTCATGTGGAAGAACATATTTTGATACTGGTCCACGTGTGTCAAGCCTTTCTATGTTTGCATTAATGTCGTCTACATACTCCTGCCATTTCTTGGTTACATCTGCCGGCCTGTAGAAGGGAGTCAACCTTTCTCCCGATATTGAGCATTCTGCTGGAATCTGATTGACACCATCTCCTGGGTAGTTTCATTGTGTTGGTTTCATAGTTGATGGCATAGCAAAGCCATACACCTGAGGATGTGGAGGAAAATCTCGATAAAAGTATCTCCTTGAGTGCTTCCATGACCGACTCCAAAGGATTGACTGTCTTGTGGGAAAACCACTGTGAAGAAGCTTTCCTGTAGCTCGAAGCCTCCAACTAATCATCCCACCAGTACCAATGCAAGGTTGCTTGTTAGCAGTATCAATCCAAAACAAGGGCGGACCTACCTTTGTTCCCTCAAATTTTATTTACTCTTTAAAAAAATTAGCTTTTTATATTTAGTCTATCTTCAATTTATATTTTATGCATTCAACTTCTTTTCTAAAAAAACTAATTTAATCCATTATTTTTAAATAACTAATTAATCAATTAAAATTAAAATATATAAGTTTAATAATCTTCCTCACTTTTATTTTTTCTTACAAATTTAATAATATTATTTTATTAATTATTTATATTTTTTCTAAAATTATTAATTTTATAAATTTTATATATTTTAATTATTATATTATTTAAAAATTTTGTCCAACCAAAAATAAAGAACCGCCCCTGATCCAAAACAAAGGACCTTGTTTGAGCCTATCAAGTAGTCCATTCACGGAGAAAATATTACGTCCGGAGTCCGCACGTAGCTTACGTCGGACTCAATCACCAACTGGCATTAGCCGGTCGGCGCCAAAAAATGGCGTGGAAAAGCGTTTTTTTTTTAGCGGTTTATCGCCCGAACGGGGAATGAGTATATCTGGAGAAATTAAAAATATCTTCATTTAGAGGCGGTGTACGTATTTTTTATTTGCAGTGGAGAGAGCATTCTGAAGAAATATGAAGAAGGAGAATGAATCACGGAAATGGGCGTTGAGGAAATAGGCGATGATGTAAATAAAATGGATCGGTAATCTTTTAAGGAGTTGTAGTGATACGTATTCATATTTATTTTTTGATTTTTTTGTAAAGTTCGGAGAAAACATATTCAATGTAATCTTCGGAGGTTAGTTGATTAATTTTAGTGCTTTATATATATGTACTCTGTAGTGTCTTTCGAGTATAGGCGATTTTTCAGTTTGTTTCACTTTCTACGTAGCTTGTTGGGATCATGGTAACTAAATCCCAATCAAACAATGGTGTGGTTTAGGGATTTTTCAGATCTGTGCCTCATGCCTCTGTGCCTCTGTCTCTACCCTCTGCCTCTCACTACCTTGTCTCTTATGCATACTATATATGCATGCTGCTATACCTCACTGCTTATTGCTTTTGCCCTTTGCCTCTTCTGTATCTGTAGGCCTATGGTTCTATACCTCTGCTACTGCCTTTATACCTCTGTCTTGCTCACGTACCTCATTGCTCTGCTCTGTGCCCTCTCATCACTCTGTACCTGTGTCAGGTAATGTACCATACCATCTATCTTGCATACTTGCATCACGTACCTCGTACCTCTGCCTCAGGTTTGCAATTTGGTTTTGACGTTTTTTTTTTTTTTGTGTCTCTCACGGACAATGCCCTCTATGCTCTCTACTCTCTGTTACATGTACTCTCTATTATCGTGTTTGGACTCTATGTTTTTAGAGATGAATGTGAATGAGCAATGATGATGAAGTTGTTTTATCTAATGACCCAAATTTGGGGTATCTGCGGTTGTGCATAATGAAACGAAGCTTATGCACTATCGTGATTATACATCAAGCGGCTTGTGTTAGAAAAGACAAGTTATTGGCCTAAGAAATTGAAATCGAGATTTTACGTGTGCAGCAGTCGGAAAAAACAGGTCAATCTAAACCATATAACAAAATTCAAGAAAAGCGTCTGAGGTGGTTGTCCGATGATGATGATTCGGTGTGGATTTGGAGGAATTGGTCATTAAAAATATATAGAGAGCCATAATCATTCATTGGCAAAGGCGGTGCATCTTCTCGCGCGTTCTTGATGAGAAGGCATCGATTTGAAAGGATAGAGGCGGCATTAGTGCAAGCGCGTTACTATCTAGGCGAGGAAGTTGGTGGGGTAGAATATTGGATTCACCAAAGAGATGCTTTCAATTTCATCGAAGAAGATCACGGATTGCAAGCGGTGATAAGCAATTAATACAAGTTCAAGGAAAGACAAGCGTGAGATGTTTGCATGGGATGTTGAGGTTGATCGATTGCTTGGTGAGTTTTTTTGGAGCAATGTCTAGGGGTTGATTGTTTTGGGGATGTGATAATTTTGATACTACTATCGGCTCAATAAATATAATCTTGTATGCCCTCGTTGGAGTGAATCATTGGCAAAGCGTCTTATTGGGTAGCTTTTTTGTGGAAGAGACCATCGAGTCATTCACATGGTTATTCCGGACATTTCTTCGGTTGATGGGTGGAAGGCATCCTGTAACGATATTTACTGATCAAGATCAGGCTATGGCGAGAGCCATCGAGAATGTACTACCGCATACGCGTCATAGGTTGTGCCAATGGCATATCTCAAAGAAAGCCCCTCAAGGTCCATTGCTTTAGTAGTAACAAGAGAGTTCAAGGGATTCTATGCATGCATGAGCAAATGTGACCTGAGAGGATGAGTTTGAGGATGCTTGGTACGCCATGCTAGATGAGGGCAATTTGTATGATCATGCTTGGCTATCTCGAACTTTACAAAATTAAGAAATGGTCCACGCATTCAAGATAGATTTTGTATTGGCATGTTGTCCACTCAGTGAGCCACAAATAGCGTGTGTCATGGTATTTGAAACCAACAAGTTCCACGACAGTTGTTTCTTGGGATTGGAGAAGGTGATGGAAACATGGCGAAATGAACATGATGAAGACTTCAAGTGTATCCAGTCGGAATTGTTCTGTTGTTAGGTAGTCCAATTCTTAAACAAGGCTGCTTTGTTTTATCTGAGGAAGCTTTACTCTATGTTCGAAGAAGAATTTACGCATGGAGTTGGGGATTATCATTCTGTGGATGATAGGCCCATGGAGTACTTGGTGAGGAACTTAGAAGAAGAATGCATCCAAAACGGATTGTCCACTTTGATGTGTCTATGGATATTTCTTGTAGTTGCGAAATTTGAAATGATGGGCATACTTTGTACTGTAGAGTTCTTAGCCATAATGATGTCTGCGCATTCGGATAAGTACCTCCTTATCGGTGGTCTACGAGCAAAGAGGGACATCTACATCGATGGTTCATATAGAGGTTAGTACATGGGGAAGCGAGATGAGGCGGCATTGTTTTCGTGAATCATATAAGTCGATATGCATATCAAATTAGCTCTCGAGCAGGTAATAAGATGAGGATTACATGCTTGCATCTCTTAGCGACTATCGATGAAGTGGACTCGTAATAAGTGGGAATTCTCCACCGATTGAGTCAGTTAAGAAGAAGGACCACATCATCAGGATAAGGGCGAAGGATCCAATCAAGAGGCGTCAAAGGGTGTTTCCAGCAGGCTCAAGGCTTATTGGGAGAAATCCAAAAAATCCACAAGTATGCTACTTGCCTCGATGTTGCTATTACTTATAGTTTGTAAATATTTAATTATATTTTCTTGTCTTAGAAACAAAAGTGAAGCGAGAGTCTTTGTAGAGCGGGATGCATCCGCGGTTTGACTCCACTCTCTGTTATGCCCTGCTTTTAGTAAGCCTAGAATATTGCACATTGGATAAATTATTCATCAATTACTAAGATGTTGTACCATTACTACAATATTGTTCCACAGAATTCAATTCTCATCAATCAACATGTCTTTGAAGGGTATACCAAGCTCATGATGGATATTATTACAAGCATTTTGATGCATGATATTATCGAAGGCATTTTTTAGTTTCATTTTGTATGTTTTAGTCATATCATTGCTGTTTTTTCCAAGAATGTCCTCAATTTTTTTTGTTGTTTTAAGTCTAGAACTGTTATTTGGTGAAGAATTGTTTCTATAGCCCATAGGTTTCTTATTTAATTGTTTTTGTAGGTCTTGTTCATGCCTCCTTTTTCTTACGTAAAATGATTTTTATGGTTGCTTTGTTTTAGTAGGTCTAAATTTTTTAATCGTTCTTATGTACAACATTGTAATGCTTGGCATATGTTCGGTGTCTTGTTCTTCCATTGAGTTACATTTTAGAAATGCTATCATTCAAATCTAATCTTTTCTTTTTATGTGAGATTAATACATGCATTACATTCTCGTCATTTACATATGTGACTCAAAAATATTAATATTTATCATTATCTTTTAAAATAAAATACATGACCTTGTTGAATTTATTAGAAAAAAAACACGTATTAGAAAAGAATTGTATTAGATGTATGTAATATTTAGATAGAATTGATTTTCTCAAAGAATTGTATTGTTATGTTTTTTTTTTAAACATATTTTTTCTTTAATTTATTTCTACGCTCAAGATAAAGCATCAATTAGATGCATTTCATGTATTTAAGGTTATTTTTTCGATTAAATTTATTTATAAAATACTATTTACCATTTCTCTCATATGGAACATATATTCAATGATTAGCCTGATATTCAATTAATATGTATTGAAATTCTATTGTGGAGCTCAAATGTTGGCAGAAGGCTAAATATATATAATATTCAATGATTAGCAGAAACATATTACATAAATCGCTAAATTTTGATTTTACATATATTATTTACTATCATCATCGACTATTTAAAAATAAATCTTTAATTTGCATAAAAATTATTAAATTTGCCAAAAATAAGCGTGTACATAGATGCAGAGGCTTGCAAAGTATAATTAGTGCAGAGAAGGTCTGAGGAGGTATAGAATGCATACAGAGTATAGGAGTGCAGAGAATTACAGAGTACAGAGGTACAAAGATACAATGTCTGAGGGAATCTATAGATTAAATTAAAACCTCATTGCCTCATTAGAGATTTGGTTACAATGTTACGAACAACCAGCAAAGAAGTGAAACAAAACGCAGAGAGTCTGCGAGAGTACGAGAGAGTCAAATGCAGAGGTATAGAGGTCGACTGGGTGACCATTAACAAGCGACCACCTCATTAGGGATTTAGTTACAATGTTTGAACAACGGGCAATAGAAAATAAAACACATGAGAGTTAAAGTCAGAGGTGAGGGAGAATAGTCAGAGGTACAAAATCTGGTCTGAGACAAAATCTACTAAAATTATGACCTCATTGCCTCATTAGGATTTGGTTGCCATGATCACGAACAACCATGCTCGAGAAGTGAAAAAAAAAGCGGAAAGAAATAGTAAACTCGAAATGCAAATGAACATTTCATTGTATTACATGGAACAACGAATTATCACTACATAAAGAAATAACAAGCGGTTTATCACCTAAACAACTAAAGGTGCAAACTTTATTTAATTGTTTTTTTGAGGCCAAGCAAAATCGCATAAACAAATCTAAATCTATTCATTTTTTGTCCGTCCTTGTTGAGAGAGTTAATTGTGGGCTTCTCGATAGCTTCCATGTATTTGCAAATGAACATGCGATCGACCTTTAGGCTGGGTGGCGGCTCACCGTTTCAAGCGGCCATTTCTTGGGTTCTTTGTCAAAATAATGATATCGAGCCGAATTTAATCGCAGAAGATGGATAAGGTATTAGTGTGATCCCGGAGAACCCGGAAGAGTGCATACCATTTTGAGAATGCCTTTATGTGTCGGTTTGGCAATGAGTTAAAATGACCACACGCCAAACTTGATATTAGACAAGAAGTGTCAGTCTTTGATTATGGATAGCGGGAGTAAGAAGCATTCGACCACGGATGCACTATCTTGACATCTTTGGATATACATCTTGCTTTCTTTTAGCAAACCATCGCATAATTCTACAAGGATGCGATAACATCTATAAGACGCCATACAGAATATCAAGAAATTGCGAGAACTAGTAATTTTGGAGAGTAACTCAATGTAAGCATGAAATGTAAAGGAATGGGACATACAATCCACAGGCAGGGAGTACTTCTCAATGAGATATCGACGCATCGGCGTGTGCATGAATCTTGGTCCATGATTATCGTCAATCTGCCCTCGAAATAATAATATTGCATTGAGATCTCCCCATTATCGGACATCATTTTTTAAAGCAAAGAAATGAGAAGTACTTAGAATGATATGAGGAAGATGCCGGTGACTTACTTGTCTGAAGCGAGCACAATAGGTCTATGAGTTGGAGCATCGGTGAGGCATGCCATCCCTAGATGGGAAGTCCACTTTGTGCCTCGGTAATATAATTATTTAGTGAAATTAATTGATAAAATCTATATCCATTGTCATAAAGATTGAGCATCGAACTTACTACCTCCGGTGCTCCTCCACCTTCGATAGCCTCGATGGCTCATCAAAGGAAACCGGCGGCGGACTGCGAATTGAAGAAGGGTGGCCATCATCTATTTAAATATTATTCATTAAAGTAATACTGCCAGTGGGGTGGATGGCGGTCGAGCGAACTCTTAAGTCGCTAGTGGTGAGCGAGAGAGAACATTTCCTCGTCTGCTTGGGTGCCTTCGAGGCGTGCAGAAATGAAGGGGCGATAGCGGTTGTATGCTCTGGGTGTCTCCCCTTGACTCGGCGGATCTTCTGCACAAGACTCCACCGGGAGCTTCCCTATAAAGGTCTCACGAAGATACCGGTGGTCTCCTCCGTGACTTCCACTCCGGGGGATGGGGTACTCTCCTGCAGAGGGTAACTTCCATAACGTGCATGAATCATCCGACCTCTCTCCTTCTTTGCATGGTAGGATGCCACAACTTCCTCAACTCCCTCAAACGCAAATAACTTATCTACTGCAGATCCTTACGATTGGGGGTAGTAGCAGAGGCAAGCTAGACACCTGCTTGGGGGAATATGGAGAGATATCTGAATCGATGGCGCGGATGGTGGGCGGAGGGCCGAGTCGGTTACTATGGAAGTTTCATGGGATGAGAGGATGATTCAATGAGCAGTCTCCTCTTCGATAAGTCCTCGAGTGTGGCGTTAAACCAAAGGTAGATATGACGACCTAAACATATGTAAATGCATCACTACAAATGAATAACTAATTTCTGTACGGTCTCCTCCCTCGTCGAAGGCAACATCGCAAACTTTATTTTAGGCCAAGCAATATCATTGTATGCAGATGGAAATGACTAATCGATAATGTGCTCGGTACCCGGATCTACAACAAAAAATGTATACTGAGTTAAATTGCTCACATCAAGTAAAACTAAACTAAGCGTCGAGCATACCATAAGAAGAGGCACAAAGCCACTCATGTAGCGAGCTACGTATGCATCTTTCTTGTAATGCCATTGAATTGTGACACTAAGAAGGCCCAAATGGCCATTCTCACAAATTTTAGATATTATCTCGGTAGGCAATTAAACTAGAAGCTACTCTATAGTTGTGGTATGCAAAGAACAAATTTGAAATAAGAAAACGTATGTATTTACTGCGCAAAGCTATCCGATTGCTCGAGCTTATTCTTATAATCGGTGAACTATCTTGACAATGGGATTTACGCCATAAAACTTTCTCCCCTTTGTTTGGCATCCCCATCACTACTTCATCCGTGAAAGAAATGCCGCCCCAATAAAAAAAAGATGTCCAAAGATGGGATAGAGGTTATGGCACCAAGTCTTGTTGCGGTCAGACAATTATTGGTTCAGTGAAGCTTCAATATTTGATCACTTCACTAGTGAAGCGAAAATATTATCAAATAATGCTCGATGCCACCGGCTGCATGACGTTATCCTTTTGCGAGACATCTTGAACTTCAAAATAAAGCTAAGGTAATCAGAATATTAGCAGCATATTGGATTGCAAGCACCTTAATATCGAGGGAGTGGAGTGCAGTGCAGGAGTGCAGTGCTATTCATTTTCTCCAAAACACATCCAAAGGCAAAATCTCAAGAAAGTATAGAGTGCAGTCAGGCGGTTGAGTACATTTTGCAAACAAGCATCTAAATTAGCTTCCAAACAACCTCTAAACTACTTTCAGTTAAGCGGTAAACATTGTCTCAACAATCCAGAGCAATCAAGAAAAACATCCCAAAATGTCTCTAAATGCAGGAGTGCAGTGAATGCAGAAGTGCAGGAGAGAGGTACAGTACATAGATGCAGTGCAATTCATTTTCTCCAGAACACATCCAAAGCGGCAAAATCTCAAGAAAGTATAAGTGCAGTGAGGTTGGTGAGTACATTTTGCAAACAAGCATCTAAATTAGCTTCCAAACCTCAAACTACTTTAGCGGTAAACATGTCTCACAATGGGACCGATCAATCAAAATGTCTACTATCAGGAGTGAGTACAGTGCAGAGGAGTGCAGTGCAGTGTAGAGTGCAGAGTACAGTGCAATTCATTTTCTCCACAGAACACACCCAAGCGACAAAATCTCAAGTATAGAGTGCAGAGGTAAGAGGTATAGAATCAGAGGTATAGAGGTATGGAGGTGCAGTGCAGGAGGAGAGTGCAATGCAGTATAATGCAATTCATTTCTCCAGAATACATCCAAACGAAATCTCAAGAAGTATAGAGTACAGGTAGGCGGTTGGTGAGTACATTTTGCAAACAAGCATCTAAATTAGCTTCCAAACAACCTCTAAACTACTTCCAGGTTAAGTAAACATTGTCTCAACGCCGAGCAATCAAGAAAAAACATCCCAAAATGTCTCTCAGGAGATAAGTCTGAGGAGAATGCAGGCGGTGAGATGCAGAGGTACAGGAGATGCGAGGAATGCAGAGAGGTGCAGAGATGCAGTGCAATTCATTTTCTCCACAAAATACACTAAGCAAAACACAACCTCTAGTTGAGCGGTTTTATCCATAGTATGCCCTCAAGCGGGGAAAAATGGGTGAAAAGCATAAAATCTCAAAGTAAAGAGAGTGCTTGTTGGGTTTGAGATTACAGAGTACAGAACAATCAACAAAAAGCGGAAAATCGTCTCTCGGGAGATTCTGCGTGAGGAGATGCAGATGCAGTGCAGAGGGTAGCCATATCTTGAAAAAAAGCGCCATAAAGAAACAGAAACACTTCTGATGGATTGTAATGGGACAAAGAAAACCCTAAAATCTCAACAATGCATATGGAAATACCTCATTATAACCAACGAATACCTCAATTTGAAATGCTTTAAACCTCAAGCGATGAGCGGCGGGGTGGGCGGCACGGCGAGCTCAGGAAAATCTCTTCAGAAAGCCCTATCTGAGTATTACGAAAGAATCTTGACGCGGATATTTGGTTCCCGAGGTTTAGAGGTAAATCGGTCGGTCGGGTCGGGCGGGCGATAAAAAAGCCGTTTTCTGTCATTTTTGGCGCGTTAATTGCGCGTGTTTTGAGTCATCGTAAAGCCGTGCGGACTCGGTAATATTTTCCCCATTCACGAGGGCATGCAGCGATACCCACGGATGAATTCTCCTCATTATAAGCGGCGACCAATACGGCGTGGCCCGGTTTCTGTCCATCGGTCTTAAGGGTTACCGCGGTTATAGGACGAAGCGGTCGGCATCTCCCTTGAACTCGCACTGTTATCGTCCATATCTTGCTCGATCTCGAACGGCTCATCCTCTTCATCGGCGATCGATGCCATACATGGCCCCAAGCGCCTTGATGTGATAAGACCTCTTGTGCTTAAAATTTGATAAAAATACAATACCAAATCTTCTTGAGTAGTTCTTCTCATGTGTCCTCAATCTCCTAAAAGAGTACACTTTCGAGTGAAAGGCTTGATGCCATTTTCTCTTTATGTGTTTGCGAGTTAAAGTCCATAGAGGCTTTGAGGATGATGTTGTTCTAGACATGGAGGTACATAGTATATAGCATTGCGTTGGTTGGATTATTGAAGTTTTTTCGTATTCGAATGTCTGCGTGTGCATGGTTTAGTTAGAGGATGGTTTGGAGAGATTGTCTTATAATATTATGAAAAGTTGATCCGAGAGGGATATGCATAGATAGTGATACTTGTCGCGTTGGAGGATGGTACGTGAAAGAAGCGAGTCATCTCTTTTCGATTTTTTTTGGCAATTTTTTAAAATAAGTATCATTAAATTAGGGGTGTGCATTAGGAGAAAATATACATTAAATATGTACTCTACGTCGGACTCAATCTGATTTTGTCCACTTTTTTTTTTTTTCCGTTTTTGCAATAATTATTTAGAGAGAAGCGTCGATGGCGTATTAGTGACATTTGTAAATACATTTACGACCGATTAGCGTCGTTGAATGGGAGGAATTTAAAGAAATATACATTAGGGTTGGTTAGTTTTCCAAACGAGTGAGAAGAGATCTGATCATTTCCTTTTTGAACCATGAAGATGGAAACGTTGAAAATACCATTTTGAGGATGTATTAAATACAAATCCATGGTAATGCTTCGTGCATTTTTTTTACGGTTTATTAGTGATATTCTTGTTCTCGAAAGAATATGTTTTACTTCATTAGAAGTAATTTGGATGTTTTTTGTCGAATATTTAATTTTGAGTGTTATTTTGCATGTACCATGTACCTCTTTGGAGAGTCAGACCTTTTTTATATTCTTTTCAGTTTTTTTTTGCCAACTCTTATAATTTTATTTAGAACATTAGAAAGCATTTGATGATTTGGGTGTTTTTTAGTGGTTTAGTACATGTACCACAGTGCCTCTTTGGAATACCATTTTGACCTTTTTTCCCATTTTTTTGCCAACTCCTTATGATTATGTATAGGGCATTGCAAAGCATTTGATGGCATGGGTGGTTTGGGTGGTTTAGTGCATCTCACTGTACCTCTTTGGAGGGTACCATTTTGACCTTTTGATAGTTTTTGCCAACTCCTTATGATTATGTTTAGAAATTGCAAAGGAAGCATTTGATGGCGGTTTGGTGGTTTTGGGTGGTATTTTCATCGTACCCTCTGTATCTCTTTGGAGGTGAGACCATTTTGACCTTTTTTCCCATTTTTTTACTCTTATGATTATGTATTGCATTACAAATGAAGCATTTGATGTCGGTTTGGGTGATTTTGGGTGGGTATTTTGCATTTGTACAGTACCTCTTTGGAGTCTAGATCAATTTTGACCTTTTGTTTTTTGCCAACTCCTTATGATTATGTATAGGGCATTGCAAAGGAAGCATTTGATGCTTGCTTGGATTACGGTGGTTTAGTGCTACTTTCCTCTTTGGAGTGGACCATTTTGACCTTTTGATTTTTACAACTCCTTATGATTATGTTTAGGGCATTACAAGGAAGCATTTGATGTCATTTTGGGTGGTTTTGTGTGGTTTAGTATATATAACTCTTTTTGGAGGAATTCTGGACCATTTTGACCATTTTTTTTGCCAACTCCTTATGATTATGTATAGGCATTGCAAGAAGCATTTGATGGCGGTTTGGGTAGTTCGGGTGATTTAGTGCATCGTAGTACCTCTTTGGAGTGGACCTCTTTTGACCTTTTCCATTTTTTACAACTCCTTATGATTATGTTTAGGGCATTATAATGGAAGCATTTGATGGCGTTTGGTGATTTAGGATGGTTTAGTCCATCATACCACAGTACCTCTTTGGAGAATTCTGAGACCATTTTGATTTTTTCATTTTTGGCCAACTCCTTATGATTATGTAGGGCATTGTAAAGCATTTGATGGCATTTTGGGTGGTTTTAGTGGTTTTTGCATAGTACCACTGTGTACCTCTTTGGAGGTACTACCATTTTGACCTTTTTTCATTTTTTTTGCCAACTCCTTATGATTATATAGTGCTTTGCAAAGGAAGTATTTGATGGCGATTTGGGTGATTTAGGTGGGTTTTCATCCATATTTTCTAACATATTTTTTGTGTCTTTCTGAGTATGATGATATTATATTTGGAGAAACTCCGCAGAGAAAGCAGGCATATGCATCTTCTATGCACATCAAATTGGTGTTGAAGGACCATACTAGTTATTGGCCAAACTCGAAATTGAAATCAAAAGATTTTCTATGTGCAAAATTTGGTGGAAGAAATGCATAAATACTAAAATTCGAAGTTGATACAAGAAGGATGTCCATATGATTAGATTCTGTTGATTTGGAATTGGGATAAAAACATACTGAAAGTCATAATCATTCTTTGGAGCAACTACATCTTCTCGGATCCTTGCATTATGAAAAGCGTCCGTGTTGAAGACAATAATGGTATTAGAGCAAAACATGCATTATCTAGCGAGGAAGTTGGCGTAGAGAATATGGTTCACCAAAGAGATGCTTTCAATTTTATTCAGAAAGAGAAAAGATCGAGGATTGCAAATGGTGATGGTAATGCATTAATACAGTTGTTTAAGGAGAGGCAAGCATCGGATGGTGATGGTAATGCTTTCAATTTTTTTTTTTTTTGTAATGGCATGTCTAGGATAGAATATGATTGTTTTGGGGATGTGATAATTTTTGATACAAGCTATCGACTCAATAAATATAATCTCGTTTGTGCCCTCTTGTTGGAGTGAATCATCGGCAAAATGTATTATTTGGAGTAGCCTTTTTTATCGAGAAGAGACAATTGAGTCATTCTCATGGCTATTCCAAACTTTTCTTGGTTGATGAATGAGACATCCTATAACAATATTCCGATCAAGATCAGCTATGGCGAAACCATTGAAATTATATTCCGCATACTCATCATAGGTTGTGCGATGGCATATTTCAAAAGCTCCTTCATTGCTTTAATAGTAATAAGATAGTACAAGGCTATTTTATAAATGCATGAGTAAGTGTGACTCGGAGGAAGAGTTTAAAGAGGCTTGGTATGCCATGCTAGAAGAGGCAATTTGCATGATCATGCTTGGTTGTCAGCTTTATAAGATTAGATCCAAGTGGTCCCTTGCATTCGGCAAGGACTCATTGCATGGGCATCTTGTCAAGCGTAGTGAGTCCGAACAATGTATATGCCATGGAATATCTAAACCAACAAGTTAGCTCCACAGATTGTTTCTTGGGGTTGGAAAAGGTTATGGAGACATGGCCCGAATGAACATGTGAAGACTTCAAGTGTAACCATCATCGATTGTTCCTGTTGTTAAGACCAGTCCAATTCTAAAACAAGCTGCTATGTTTTATACAAGAAAGGTTTACACTATGTTTGAAGAGGAATTTTTGCATGGGGTTGGGGGTCTATCAGTTACTAAGTCAGATGACAGCACCATGGAGTATTTGGTAAGAAACTTAGAGAATAAAAATGCATCCAAAACATGGGCTGTGTATTTCGATAGGACTACCCTAGAAGTGACTTGTAGTTGCAAAAAATTTGAGATGATGGGATTACTTTGTGCCCATTGTATTAAAGTTCTTAGTCAGGAAGATGTTGTGCGGGACAAGTATCTTCATGCGATGGTCTAGAGCAAGAGGATATTTACATTGATAGTGCATACAAAAAATTAAGAGATGTGGCAAATGCTTGCCGGCATTATTTTTAGGAACACATAAGTTGATATGCATATCAAATAAGCGTCGAGCCAGGGCAAGAGGCGAGGACTATATGCTTGGATCCCTAGAAAAACTATATGATGATGTCGACTCTATAATAAGAATTCTCCTCAATGACAGCGGTTAGGAAGAAGAAGTTAACCACCGGATAAGGGAAAAGACATCTTAAAAGTCGGTTAACAACGTCGTTTCCAACTCAAGGCTTAAGGGATATTGGGAGAGATCCAAGAAAGCCAAGAGTAATTTTCACTAGCGATATTTTTGGTATTTTAAATATTGTAATCTTCAAACCCTTCTACTTTTTTTTGGTTGCGTAAACCAAACTACAACCGATAATATCAAGGTGTTTTCCTCACAAGTTACATCACCTTTCTATGCCAAAGTGTTTTTCGAGGTACGCACATAATATCACACATGTCAGAAGAGTATCAACTAATAATGATGTTCTACATGCAGAATTTAACTGAGCTAATGAAACAATCTGGGTACACTAAGTCGATGATGGATATTATCTCGTGAAAACATTTTGATACATGACATTATCCGCTTTGATTGATCATAGAGATTTTGAAACGGGGCTCTTCTTAAGCAATAGTGATTGAGTTAATCCCGTGGAAATTGTAATCATGACGATCAATAAATAAAAATAATAGATCAATTTTGACTTTTTTTTTTTTTTTTTTGCCAACTCCTTATGATTATGTTTAGGCATTATAATGGAAGCATTTGATGGCATTTTGGTGTCAGATGTATTGGGTACCTCTTTGAGGGTACGACCATTTTGACCTTTTTTTCCCATTTTTTTGCCAACTCCTTATGATTATAAAGGAAGCATTTGATCATTTTGGGTGGATTTAGTGACCAGACTGTACCTTTTGGAGGGTACAAACCTTTTGATCTTCCGCTTTTTTTGCCAACTCCTTATGATTATGTTTAGGCATTGCAAAGGAAGCATTGTTTAGGTGGTTTTGGTGGTTTAGTGCATTCAGACTTGTACCTCTTTGGAGGGTACACTTTTGACCTTTTTTCCAGTTTTTTTTTGCCAACTCCTTATGATTATGTTTAGAACATTGCATGGAAGCAGCTTTGGTGGTTTTGGGTGGGTATTTTGCATATCTGGTACCTCTTGAGGGTACCATTTTTTGACCTTTTTTTTCCCATTTTTTTGCCAACCCCATGATTATGTTTAGAACTCAAAGGAAGCATTTGATGGCATTTTATGGTTTCGGTGGTTTAGTGATTCAGACTGACTCTTTGAGGGTACAGACCATTTTTGACCTTTTTTTTTGCGCTTTTTTTTCAACCTTACGATTATGTTTAAGGAAGCATTTGATGGCGTTTGTGGTTTGGGTGGGTATTTTGCATTTGTACCTGTGTACCTCTTTGGAGATCTGAGATCATTTTGACCTTTTTTCATTTTTTTGACAACTCCTTATGATTATGTTTAGGGCATTATAAAGGAAGCATTTGATGGCGGTTTGGGTAGATTGGGTGGTTTAGTGCAGTACCTGTACCTCTTTGGAGGGTGGACCATTTTTTGACCTCTTTTCAGTTTTTTTTGCCAACTCCTTATGATTATGTTTAGACATTGCAAGGAAGCATTTGATGGCGGTTTGGGTGGTTTTGGGTGGTTTAGTGCATCATTACACTGTGTACCTCTTTGGAGAATCTGAGACCATTTTGACCTTTTTTCCATTTTTTTTAACTCCTTATGATTATGTTTAGGGCATTATAAGGAAGCATTTGATGGCATTTGGGTGGTTGGGTGGTTTGTGCATCGTACCCTGTACCTCTTTGGAGGGTACAGACCATTTTGACCTTTTTTTCATTTTTTCCAACTCTTATGATTATGTTTAGGGGCATTATAATGAAGCATTTGATGGCGGTTTGGGTGGTTTGGGTGGGTATTTTGCATTTTACTGTGTACCTCTTTGGAGGTATAGATCATTTTGACATTTTTTTCCATTTTTTTCCAACTCCTTGATTATGTTTAGAACATTACAATGGAAGCATTTGATGTCGGTTTGGGTGGTTTTGGGTGGGTGTTTGCATCTGCAATTGTACCTCTTTGGAGTCTAGACCTCTTTGATCTTTTTTTACAAAGGATATATTATAATCACATTATAAACAATTGATTTTGTGTCGAATAAATTAAGCCTCAAGCCGATAAATTAATAAAAATTTATTATATATAACTTCTTCAAATCATTGAACTAATATCTAAAATTTAAAATATATATGCACATGAATAATAGAAATTCTCAATATTTCGAGTTACCATAAAATGAAGTTTTCTTAAACTCAAATAGATTCATAAGAGGTTTAATTTAAATAATTGTTCAAATCAATGATTTGATTTTGATTTAACAAAAAAAGCCCCACTCCAAAATGTAATCATTAACATCACATCAATACAATCCTAATGTGACAAAGCATAAATTGAGCTCATAAATATGTTCAAAGTGAGAAAAAAAATTACATGTTAAGCACAACTAGCAACAATCTATCCACTAAATAGAATTACTAATCAACATTTACCTCACAATCAATATAAAAAATATATATACAAAAAACCACACTACTTCATTAAATCATCACAGATATAACTACCACTACATATCAACTAAAGATATTTACGTCATTAATCATAAAACAAAAAAAATGACCATTTCAGGTAGCGAAAAACCTAAACATTTATTTTGAAAAGTTATTTTTTATAGATCCATCTAAGGCCGAACGATTATCAATCATCACTATCAAATACAAATAGATCCATATCATATGTGAAAATATACAATGCAGAATCACTATTCATGACAAGGAAATGCTCCATATTCAAGGAAAATATACAATGCAGAATCACACTTTATGGCAGGGAAATCACTCTTTATCTCTTCACAGTACTTGAAGAAGAGCTCTTGAATTAGCTTTGGGAGCTTCACTGATCGGATGCATGCACTTCAACTGAGTCTTCAAAGCGAATAAAATATCATCCAGTCCATGCACTTCAACTATATGAGATGAGAGAGGAGAAGTTAAACAAAGCAGTAAAATATCATCCAATTCTATGCTTCAAAAAGCTGAGTCTTCAAGCGTAGAAATATAATATTCACTTCACAGGATTTTTAAGTCCCAAACAAAATGTAGCGTAAGCAAACTCTAAATATATTCATTATCTTTGGCCAATCTGTTGGTCTACCCTTTGGAGGTTTCTTGATTCACCTCCATGTATTTCGAGACAAACATTCCCTTGATCTATTTTCTTGGTGGTATCCCACTCACTATGTCGATTGGCCATTTGATCTCACAAAAGCCATGATCTTCAACAAGTAATTTGATCTAAATAGGAAGAAAAAATTTCAATAAGTTGGATCGGGAAAAAAAAAGAAATAAAGATTTGAAAAGTTCTTACAATCTGGAAGAATGCTCTTATGGGTTGGTTTGGGCAATGAGTCATAAAATACCAGGGCCTCGATTTAATATGTCCAACAAAGTGTCCGTCGCGATTATCTATAAGCGGCATTAAGATTAACTCGACACACTTGTCATGATGATATCTTTGGATGAACATCTTTGCTTTCCATCTTCGCCGTATACACGCATAACTGCAGAGAAAGAAGAGAACGATTACACATTACAGCTTTCATCTAAGCAAACAAGAACTGAATCGTAATACCGAACATTCCTGCGGGG
The DNA here is from genome assembly GCA_021442155.1 of Cymbidium sinense. Classification (NCBI taxonomy): domain Eukaryota; kingdom Viridiplantae; phylum Streptophyta; class Magnoliopsida; order Asparagales; family Orchidaceae; genus Cymbidium; species Cymbidium sinense. Next base: position 48,114,556 of record CM038225.1, on the reverse strand, counting down.
TAACATACCCAATGCAAGCATGAAATGTACAAATATGGTTCATACAGCCCCGGGCAGAGCGAGCATTTCTCGGCTAGTAGGAAGGCGAAGGCATCAATGTGTGCATCTGAGAGATATTGATCCGTCGGGACTCATCGATCACGCCCTCGTGCAATAATGATATTCACCCTTGTATATCACCCCTACAATTAATAAATATTTTAAAGTGATCTAACGAGCAGTAGGTTATTTTCATTATGAAGGACGCGAGGCTTGACTTGTCCTTGAACGGAACGCGGCGTGTCAATAAGATCGAGCATGCTTAGGCAAAACACGGATGAGAACTTCGACAACATGAAGTGCCTCGATGCACATTGATCGATGATAAAGCTAGCGATGAAGAGCTACATTCACTATGAATAAATCCTCGATCTCGAGATGATGCATACCGATGCTCCTCCACGATGGCGGTCGTGGGTCATCGACCTATTGGCTCATCTTTGCTAACCTATAAAATAATTTAGTGATGACTAGGCTAAATATGACTTTGGATCGAGGGCGAGATTATTAATACCTGTCGATGCTCCTCCACACAGATGCGACTGGGTCATCGACCTTTATTGCATCATGCTAACCTATACAAAAATTTAGTGAAAGACTATTTCTATTATCTCAAATTTAAAAGAAAGTAACTTAATACCTCTGATGCTCCTCCACCACGCGATGACATGGTCATCGACCTTTATTGCATCATCATGCTAACCTATACAAAATTTAGTGAAAGTATTTCTATCTCAAATTTAAAAGAAAGTAACTTAATTTTCTCTTCTCCTCTGATGGGTCATCGACCTTTATTGCATCATGTGCTCTATACAAAAACTTAGTGAAAGACTATTTTATTATCTCAAATTTGAAAGTAACTTAATACCTCTCTGTACTCTCTGCTGGAATACATCATTTATTCTTGCTCGAGATTTGTAAGTGTGTGTGAAAGAAGTAACAATTTTCCTCTTTCTTATCTGTGAGCTTTAACACCGCTCAATCGCCAATTCAGGTTTGAACTTCGTCTGTGTGGTGGCCTCAGCTCTCCTACGGTCAATTCCAGCGGGCTTCCCCGAAGTATCCAACTCATGATGGAATCTCCTTGTACTCCACAAGAGCTTCCTCTGTACCCTCCTCGGTGTAGTGGTAGTCTCCCGTGGGTACCATCCAGGGAAGCTCCGTGGTAGCCTCTGAAGAGTTTCCCACTGTGGTGACCCGGTGGAACCTCCCCACATTTGGGGTGGTAGGACCACGGATAGAACATCCTCGATAGCGACAACATAAATCAAGCCCATCCAACCTCTCGTTATTGTTGTATGGAAAGGCGATCTTGTCTCTCTGGGTCCTTCAAAGCACAAACATCCTCTCCACCAAAAGTCTGGTGGGGTATTGGCAGGCGGTAGAAACGGGAGGGGAGAATATCGAGGAGAGATATAGGGAGAGTCAGTGGGGCTTCAGTAATTGGACTTAAAATGGGACTACTATCGGGCTCCACATGTCTAGATTGTTGGGCAGAGGACTCACGAATGAAGGAGCCAATTCGTCTTCCAATAAGTCCTCGAATGAAAGGCATGTGGTAAAAGGATAAAAATTTTGAAGACATACAACATAAATGGATACATTCTTATTTGAACTAAGTGATATTATTATATGTCACTGGCGTCCTCCCAAACCGGTGAAAGCATTTTTTGGGAACTCTATTTTAGCCCATCGCATATTCTGCGGGGTTCGGATGGCGGGCTTATGATGCTTATGTGCTCGGTAGCCCATATCTACAATGAATATATTAAGCGTAAACTTCAAGACATTATATTTCACATTAATGGAGATATAAAACATACCATCGGAAGAGTGACAAATCCACTCATGTAGCACGCCCTCACGGGTGCAGATCTTTGATGCAATAACATCAAATTGGAGACTAGGAAGTCCCAAATGGCATCGCCCGGTTACTTTCGACAAATCTATCTATATCATCGTAAGCAATCAATTCGATGCCACCAGTGATATACAAAAATAGATTTGTGAGAAGAAAATGTATATCTGGCACAATGTCTTTGCGGTGAAATGAATTCTCAAGGCTCTTGTAGTCGATAATTTGAGCGGCACGGAGGATTTACGCCATACAACCTTCTCCCCTGTTTGGCATCCCTATCATCAATGCAACTTCATCAGGGGTGAAAGGAATGTACTGCCCACCTAGCAGGAAAGCTTGCTTTTTTATGTCCCAGCAAGACAGGATCGATGTAATGGCAACCGAGTCTTGCTTGATACCGTGGAGTCTAATGAATTGATGGAGATGAAGCTTCTTTAAATCGCCATCAAGAATGAATATTATCGAACACATTTCAAGGGTACGCACTGTTATCCTTTTCCGCACATGGTTAACTCAAAGACAAGTATAAAAATGGTATGTACCTCCAAAGAGGTAATGAGTAATGATGCTAAACCATTCGATCCAACAACCGCCATCAAATGCTTCCAAAATCTAAACATAATCATAAGGAGTTGGCAAAAAAATGAAAAAGGTCAAAATGGTCTGTTTCTCCAAAGAGGTAGTACAGATGCAAACTAAACCACTGAAACCACCCAACCGCCATCAAATGCTTCCATTATAATGCTTTATACATAATCATAAGGAGTTGGCCAGAAAAAAAAAAAAGGTCAAAATTGATCTATACCCTCCAAAGAGGTACACAGGGTACAAATGCAAAATACCCACCCAAAAAACCACCCAAACTGCCATCAAATGCTTCCATTATAATGCTCTATACATAATCATAAGAGTTAAAAACAGAAAAAGATCAAAAGAGGTATGTACCTCCAAAGAGGTACACAATGAGATGCACTAAATCACCAAACCACAAACCGCCATCAAATGCTTCCTTATAATGTTCTATACATAATCATAAGGAGTTAAAAATAAAAAATCAAAATTGATTTGTACCTCCAAAGAGGTAAACATGGTACAAATGCAAAATACCCACCAAAACCACCCAACCGCCATCAAATGCTTCCATTATAATGCTCTATACATAATCATAAGGAGTTGGCAAAACTAAAAAGATCAAAGAGGTCTGTACCTCCAAAGAGGTACACAGTGGTACGATGCAAAATACCACCCAAAACCACCCAACCATCAAATGCTTCCTTTGCAATGTTCTAAACATAATCATAAGGAGTTGGCAAAAAAAGGAAAAAAGGTCAAAATGATCAGACCTCCAAAGAGGTACACAATACGATGTAACCACCAAACCACCCAAACCGCCATCAAATGCTTCCATTATAATTCTATACATAATCATAAGAGTTAAAACAAAAAAAAAAAAAAAAAATAAAAAATCCAAATGTCCGTACTCCAGGTACATGATACACTAAACCACCAAACCACCCAAACCGCCATCAAATGCTTCCTTGTAATGTCTAAACATAATCGGAGTTGGCAAAAAATTGGAAAAAGGTCAAAATGATCCGTACTCCAAAGAGGTACACATACTACAAATCCAAAAACCACCCAAATCATCAAATGCTTTTATAATGCTCTATACATAATCATAAGGAGTTGGCAAAAACTGAAAGATCAAAATCTCCAAAGAGGTCTAAAAGATGCAAAACCACCCAAACCACCCAAATGCCATCAAATGCTTCCTTTGCAATGCCCTATACATAATCATAAGGAGTTGGCAAAAAAAAAGAGAAAAAGGTCAAAATGGTCCAGATTCTCCAAAGAGGTACACAGTGATGCACTAAACCACCCAAATCACCCAAACGCCATCAAATGCTTCCATTATAATGCTCTACATAATCATAAGGAGTTGGCAAAAAAAAAAAAGGTCAAAATTGATCTCAGACCTCCAAAGAGGTACATAAAACACCCACCCAAACCACCCAAACCGCCATCAAATGCTTCCATTATAATGCTCTATACATAATCATAAGGAGAAAAAATGAAAAAGATCAAAGAGGTCTCAGAATTCTCCAAAGAGGTACAGGTGCATAACTAAACCACCCAAAACCACCCAAATCATCAAATGCTTCCATTATGCCTAAACATAATCATAAGAAGTTGGCAAAAACGGAAAAAGATCAAAAGAGTGTACCTCCAAAGAGGTACACAGGTGATGCAAAATACCACCCAAAATCACCCAAACCGACATCAAATGCTTCCTTATAATGCTAAACATAATCAAGGAGTTGGAAAAAATGGAAAAAAATGTCAAAATTGATCAGACTCCAAAGAGGTACAGGTACAAATGCAAAATACCCACCCAAAACCACCCAAACTGCCATCAAATGCTTCCTTTAAATGCCCTAAACATAATCATAAGGAGTTGGAAAAAAAAAATTGCAAAAATCAAAATGGTCTCCAGACCTCCAAAGAGGTACAGGGTACGATGCACTAAACCACCCAAAACCAAACCGCCATCAAATGCTTCCTTTGCAATGTTCTAAACATAATCATAAGGAGTTGGCAAAAAAATTGGGAAAAAAAGGTCAAAATGGTCTAATTCCAAAGAGGTACACAGTACGATGCACTAAATCACCCGAACCACCCAACCGCCATCAAATGCTTCCAATGTTCTAAACATAATCATAAGGAGTTGGCAAAAAAACCGGAAAAGAGGTCAAAGAGGTCTCATCTCCAAAGAGGTACAGAGTACGATACAAAATAACACAAAAAATAGCCAATCTTTCACTATATACCGAGAAGAAGTAAACCCTAAATTCATTCAAGTTCGAATGCATGTAAATACCTCATGTAGTCACCTACACCTCAATTTATGATTTGCTATACCAATGAGCCACATCCGACGGCGCCGATCGAACGAGCTGCCGAAAAAATCCTTCAGATGAGGAATGTCAACGCGTAATGTTTCTCGTTCTTCTTCTCCCGCTGAACAACGCTAACGGCGGTCGCCGTGGGAAATGTATTTACGCCATCCGTTACGCCATCGACGCTTACGGGCGGGGCTGTGGAAAGTCGTCATATCTCGCTCGCTAATCGCTAAAATGGGAAAAAAAGTGGGACACGATGTAGATTGTCCGCGAGTCACGGACTCTGACGTAATATTTTCTGTGCATTGAGCTTCAAAGAATCAAACCAAACCATGTTAATTATCTCTGTTTGCTTTTTATATTCATTATTTGGTTTTGGTTGAAATTATGGTTAATCGGTTTTATGGTTTTGTCCATTTTAAGTTATTAAATTTGTTTACTGAAAATCGACATTTGCATAGCTCCTTGATTTACTGAGCATTTCTCCTCTGGTCTGGAGTCGGATGAGTTGAGCATGAACTGAATAGATTTACTTAGACACCGAGTTCAGTGTTGCCTTTCATTCCTCGACTCTTGATGTCGATGTGCCAATGCCATACACTTCTTCGAGGATGGAGAGTCTTAGTCTCATTAGCATAAGGCATTGATAGTTGCTTCCGGACCTCTAGTTTAATGACGAGATCACCAAAATGATGTCAAGGTAAGTGAAAAGGCCTCCATTGTTTTCTGCTTCACTCCCCTTCCCCTTTCCCCTCTCCCTTCGTTCCAATAATGGAGACGAATAGTTCAAGGATCAAGGTGTCATTTTTCTTCTCCAAGATTCATCTCTTTATGCTTTGATCCCAACTTTTTTTCTATCTTCTCAGGTTCATAAGATCAATCTTTTGATCAATCAGATGTTCTCCATATTCATCTTCTCTTCTATTTTCAACGTTAGATCTCTCTTTGATTTTTTTACATCCCATCACAACAGATCTACCATATTATTCAGCTTTTCAATGAGATCCAATGTACATTACAAAATCAAAGTAGTGATTTTTCTCAACAGAGACTACATGAGGTCCTAGCAAGAAAAAATACCAAAATACGAGATGTTGGAGGTCGCTTGTAACCTCAATAAAATAAGAAAGGAAGTTTATATTTTTTTTATAAGAATTGTGTGGATTTTATTTAACACATTTTGGTGAAAGTAAAATTGTCGAAAACACTCAATTGAATGCTCATATTTTATTTCTTCACCAAACGACAATGATATAGGTCATTTTTTATTTCTTCTTGAATTCTTGCTCTTAGTCTAAGAGTGATTGTGAGAATATAGTGTAGTCATGTCTTTAATAGAAGGCATTTGGATAATCTCCAAATAAGGTGGTTCAAGACGGCATGCTTCCATTCTCCAATTCCTCGATCTCGAGGTTAATCTGTAAACCGTAATGGTTTTATGTAAGATTGATTCATTTAAAATGGAATTAAAAATCATCAATAAACCAACTCTAATTTATTTGTGTTCTTTATATGGTTTTTGCTCGGTTCATTTTTTCAAAATAACGGTTTGGTTTATTGGATCAAAACCCAAACCGAATAAACAAACCGAATGCTCACCCTAATTAGAATGCTAATTAGGTAATTAAGTATGGTTTAAAAAATTATAATAAATTCTCAAGCGCTGTACCAATGCCGGATACGACGTGGCTGTTACACGTTGAATGAGCCGCCACTTAGTTATTGACGCCGACCAAGTGGGCTAATTTGCTCGAATGTTTTTTTTAAACTAAGTATCATTGATTTTGCATTACATCTAAGTATGATATTAAGTCAAAAAATAATTCTTATGTGCAAAGTATCTTTATAATTTTAATTTGCTTTAGTTCTAATTATTATATGATTTTAACATAAATATTAGTAATCACACATGTATCTTCTATATTTAGATTTATGTTTTAGTGACTTTAGATTAGTATATTGATTGATTTAGCTTGAAGTTGAGTTAATCTTTAATATTGTGTCTTTTTGTAATAGAGTCACTTATTACCTTTCTTACTTAATCTACACCTTGATTCATTTATATAGGACGAACTTTAAAACAAATTTATTTTATTACAAGTTTGTAAGCTAAACCGCTTGAATGTCATACTACAAAACAACAAAGTAAAGAGTTGAGTAGAACACCGTTTAGTTTGATTCAAGTCGCTCAAAGAAAGTGCATGAAATATAACATGATCCGAGTATTTGCATCCCAATTTGAACAAGTACATTCAATTAAGTGAGAGTCGATAAGCATAAATGATCAATGAATAAAATAGATAAAGAAACGTAGACAAAAGCACAAATACACTACCCTAAACATCTAACGCCTCGCATGGAATCGCACACTCCTGTGTGTGTACTGTGCACGGATGGACGATAACGCATGATGGTGAGCCTCAAAGGTGAGATCTTCGACATCGATCTTCACCGGAAGATGGTGATTCACTCATATGTAGATGGGAAACACTTCTACATCCACATAGACCAAAGATATTTATCGAAATTAAAAGATCGTGTCTAGCATCGATAACGAAAGCAAAGATATCATGTAAGCATTGCAGAACCACGCCAAGAATCGATCGACCGAACTCCACAACAAGGCTAGTGGAAATAATTCATTATTTTCATCAATTCTAACATCGAAAAAATGATACTGCCTAACAAAAAAGTACCGTCTAAGCTCAGTACAGGTCGATAGCTACTCCATCCCATGATTGAAGGCCAAGTGCCCAAAAGTCTCTAAAGCATTGTACCGTTAAATCAATTTAGACGTACTGCAAGGAACTACAACCATTAAAAGACAGAGTCCTATAGACTCTTCCACCGCCAAATATTACTTTATTGCCTTACGCCTCGCATCCCAAGCCTTCATGTATAAACTTTAACATTGAATTTCAATTCCATCTTACATATAATCTCCTGGGTTTATCTATCTCATGTCCGATCACGTGTATAATGAAGTAAGCTATGAATTTAGAGCTACATTGTCATGACCATGCACTTACTACATTGATACATCTATGATTTTACCACTCTGATATTCTCCAAGCACCCCATAAGCGCCTAGCCGCTACAATGCAAACGCCACTTACATGGTCAAGTAGACTATCGTTGTACAAATAACCGCGTAGTTCTTAGAAGTAATTGTTGAATCAACATTATCTACTACGCACCACCCAATAACAAATTGAAAATTCGCTTATTTTGGCACATACCGACAAGGTCACCCGGATTTCATCGCCTGTTAGATAGTTTTGTCGGGACCATCAAAGTAAATATCGTTATCCCACTCTCTCGTAGTGCACATCCGACATACTTTTGACAACATCCGACTCTCACCGCCAATATTTGAGTGAGTGAATTTTAGAAGATCATGGAGACTGTGCATAGTGGCTTTCTACGAGTGAGCCATCATCACTAATATCCCGCCGACTCACCACTTGAACCAATCGCCATACCGATACTCATCTTCACCAAAGACTATGAGGCATATATTCCTCCGAACGATAAATACATCATCGCCGCCACAAAACTCATAAGGGATAACCAATCATACTAATTATTACAATTGTGGGGAAAGATTGATAAGATGTTACGGGAATCAACTCATCAAAGCCTTGTATCCCTAGGTGGTATGTGAAATCTGTGCGCCTGGTATATCTTTACCTTATTGTCGGATCACCGATGTGGATGCAACATATCCTCCACTTCAACATACAACACTAACATCCGACGGAAGCTTGCAGTGTTACTTCACAAACGCCATCGTTAGATATTACGCTTATAAATCCGCTACCCAACGGATAACGAATTGTAGTGATTATGTGACGCTGAATCAATGCAAGGTTCTCATAATCCTGTTTCAATGGTGACGCAATCATAACTGGATGATTTCATCTCCCACATAACTGATCAATTGCTCATCATACCTCCATAAAAGAATCAAACAAATTCTCTATTCATTCTTGCAAAATAAGCTATATGAATAATCAATTTATATTAATCGACACCCTAAATAATACTTGGCTACTTAACACCTAAACCGCAACGCCAACACAAACCTATAAATCAAATCCCAAACAAAAGTCTAACTATACAACTCAACTAAGACACGCATTCTATTAATTTATAAATTGAAAAAAAAAGTGATTTACAGAGACAAGAACGATGGAAGTGCAAAAATATATAATCCAAAGGAATTTTCCTTGAATGAAATGGTCATTTTAATCGCCACCAAAAGCTAATGTTGACTTCCAACGGCTAGATGGGAGAGGAAGTCCAAAAATGAAAGAAAGAAAAAAGGAAGTTCCTTTTGATTACCTGGACAAGACGCGAATGCAGGTGGTTGGAGCTATGCTAACGGCGGCCCGGAAGTTCCGAGAGGGAGAGGACCGCTTCTGGATGGAAATGAAGGGATCCTGAGTCTCCTGCGAGGAAACGAGTTCGAGTCAATCGAGCAAACCGAGAAGATAGACTGCCTAATATTATCACCCCACTTATGGTGACCGGCTCAGTAAGCCGCCGCCCATTGTGCTTAACGTTTGTAGATGCCACCTCAAGCACGCTCATTTCAACGTAACCACCACGCCACGTCAGATCGACTTGGCTAGCCACCGCCGAGTAATTGCGCTGACTATTTTGAAAATTTTTTAACCATACTTAATTACCAATTAGCATTCTAATGATACTTATTTTAAAAAAATTGCCTTTTTTTTTATGAAAAGAGACGCCTTCTTCTTTATCATTATTCTTTTTTTTTTTAACCGAGAGAGGGAGTATCGTTTCTGAGGGAACGCTGACAATGGAAGAGCGAGGGTTGATGCAACCGCATGGAGGAGGAGCGGGTCGAAAGTGTACACAGATTAAGGTGCTTGAGTTTTGGGAATAAATAGACTTTTTTTAATTAATTTTTTAAATATTAATTAATCTTAAAATGAATTTTATGCCGAAATCATTATATGGTCAATATATATGTTGATTCAAGGTTATTTTGATATTCTGAATGCAAAGATACCCATTTTGCAATCGAGGTCGCTTAGTTCGAAGTCACAAATTGAGTCAATTTCACCAAAATGCATTGCCGCTTCGACCACTCAATTTTGATGCAGATTTGTCTGAATTGAGTGCAAGCAATCTTACTTGATAGATTTTGACATTTTAAGCTAATAACGTGATCAATTTCACGAACGGAGGTCATTTGATCCTCATCGGTGCCTCTTGACCTCGATATGCGTGCAGACGCGTTGACGACTCGAGCGATTGAACAGTTGCTCATCAAGTCATGTAATATTTATATCCTGACCAATTTTAACATTTTGAATGCAATGGCAAAATCTGTTCATCTATCTAAGGTCATTTGAGTTGATTTTGGTGACATCCAGTGCATTTCAGCCTTGATTTGCACGCTGTCACTTCAAATCATTCAACATTTGCACAGACTCATCCGAATTGAGTATGGACAGTCTCATTTGATAGATTTTAATATTTTGAAGCTAACAACACAATCAATTTCATGAACAGGTTGTTTGGACATCATCGCAACTTCCCATCTCATATATATGTGTTGGCATATTCATACAGCGCTTAATTGATTGATCGGATTTTGATGTATTTATATTCGACGATTTCAACATTCTCAATGTACGAAGTCCGCTTCATCGATCAAGGTCATTTCGCCATTTTGGTGACATTCGCATTTTGAACCCCGATTTGAGCCGCTGAAGTCCGTCAATTTAATTTGACTCACTTATGGCACATATGTGGAGGTCAACAAAGACAGAGAAGAAGGAGAAATGCTGAGCTGAGGGCTCAGCGGGTCTCTTTGAATGACCTAGTGAACAAGCGATACTTCGAGTATCCCTACCCACAACAACTTTGACAACTTAAAGTGGATAAAAAGGAATAGCTCTACCGATGAAGTAAAATAGTCTTTCTGAAAGAACCAACCAAATCAAGCTCCACTACCATAGAGGAGACAGTGTGAAACACTGTCTGCTATGATACATAAAGTTCTCAAAGTAGCTAAGGACAGAGGACTAATGAAAAGAAGATTTCAGAGGCCTGTGGTGATAGAAAATACTAAAGCTCCACCAAGAAAGTTGTCATCTCTTCTAATACAGCCTAAGACGCTTTGCATGGTGAGCATCGAGCGCGACACTTGGACCTCGTGGTTCAAGAATCGCTATTGAAAGGTCCCGTGGAAAGGGTAAACAAATATGGAGGCCAAGGACCCAGAATGAAACTTTGAATAATGAAAGAGGTGTGACATCCGACATATATACTCAAAAATCTACCTCAAGAACAACTCATCAGAAGTGGATACCCAAAAGAAGGGATATCACTGATGAAAGACATGATGGTCGACACCCTGGAGAATCCTCTAGGGAATCCTATCGCCGATCAGATTCACCCCTACAAGAGAAGTTTGACTTTGATCGCAGTCCTTTAATAGAAGAAGTATTTGTTCCGCACATTGAACCGTGAGATCCATTGGAAACGCCGATCAAAAAATTTGTGTGCAATAAGAAAATAATGAAGAGGACACTATGGAAGTGGAAGTTGTCTATATGGTCAGAGATATAGATGAACTTTCAGACATCAAAGAACATGAATCCAAGGAACTTAGACCAATTCAACATTTATGAAGAAGAGACTTCACGTAAGCAAATAGAGGATGGATCTTTGATCTTTACCAAGATGATGAAGAAGAAGAAACGTAATGAGAAAGAGATCATGGGTGTCGGGTTATCTATATGGTTGAA